>JANTPM010000002.1:31693692-31711828 GCA_025434745.1 Erythroxylum divaricatum | reverse complement strand
TGCTTTACCTTTTCCATTTGATATGATCCTCTATGTTTAGATTGATTTAATATAAGCATTAAAAATATCAATATAATGATATGAAATCAGTGGGTAGTTTTTTGGTTGTTATTGCCTGGTACAGTAGGGTATTCACAGCATTGGGTACAATCCATCTAATTTGAAATTAATGAGTAAATTTTTAGTTAAATAGATGTTGAATTAAATTCATATTGAAAATTTAAATTTTCCAAGTTTTAAATTTGAGAAATCTAACTAACTTGAAACTTAAAAAAAAATAAAGTACTTCAACCTTTTAAAAAAAAATTAGTCCAATTTGGTGTAAAAGAAAATTTTGATTTTAAAAAATTTGACTGAGCCCAAAAATGTTAAATACAATGTCGACATTTAGAAACAAGGTTAATTATATTAAAAAAGCCTCAAACTTTCATCAAATTTTTAATTACAACATAAGCTTTAAAATTAACAATAAAATTTGCAAACTTGCAATTTTTTCAGTTATATCTCAAACTTTAAAAAAAAGTAATAAAATGCTCAAAATAGTAATAAAATGCTTAAACTTTCAATTTTATTTAATTCTAGTCTGACATTATCTTTTTTTTTTCTAATTCTCTCAACCCTTTATTTTTTATTTGTTTTTTTATGCCTCAAATTACTCTCACATTACAACATATTATACCAGTAAGCTCTTCGTTTTTAGTTCCTTCTCCTGATGTCCTTAGTGTAAAGACATCGAAGCTGCGTAATATAAAAATTGAAGAGTAAGGGTATTGAGAGAACAAACTAAAAACAAAAAAAAATTGAAATCAAAGCTTAAGGTTGTCGGGACTGCATAATATGATTTAGGTCATTTTTAAGCAACGTCGTTTTAATTATGTAATTAAACAACGTTGTTTCATTAATCTTCATTTGTTGTGTTAATTGTGACTCACATGTATTAATAGTTAAAGTTTCTAAAATAAGTAGCAAGTCACGTCAGCAAACTTAATGGAAATACTAATGTTGGGTTAGAATTGAAAAAAATTGAAAGTTTGAACATTTTATAGCAAATTTTAGATGTTTAGGCTATAATTGAAAAAAATTGAAAGTATGAATATTTTATTGCTACTTTTTAAAGTACAGGTTATAATTAAAATTTTGACGAAAATTTGAACTTTTTAATAACTAACTCTTAGAAATACAATAAAAAAATTAATATATATAATCTAAATAATCATAAGAACATGTGTAAACAAAGGATGGATTGGCTTTAAGGTTCACGTTCATGTCAAATTCAGGCATTTGCAATTTAAGAAGAAAATTCTCATTTTCTAAGCTAGTAATTCCGATGAAAATATGAATGGAAGATGAGGTTAAATGTATATTACAGAATGTTTATGCCTAGAAGTTAATTTGAGAGCATCAATTCTCAAACTCATTCCATCCAATCATCTCATACCAAAACTAAGTTATCAAGATTTGAATGCATCTATGGATATGGGAAGAGGGTGTACTTAAGCATCGGTCCCACTACGATGAAGAAGTCGCCTGTAACTTCTTGCCATCTTCGTGTCGCAAGCTGTTTTCCCGACTGTAAGCAGCTTTGGCTCCCTGAGAAGTACGAGACAATGAAAGGATGTTCAAGTGTATACAGGATAAGCAAGAGTTACACTCACCTGAAATATTATTCCCAGTTTCTTCAATGCTTTTGCCCTCTGCCTCAGAACATCCCTGGACACACTAGGGTCCCTAAATACCTGAAAACAGAATCTGACGTCAATCATTTAAGGCATAGTTCTACATCTCTATCTGAAAAGGCATCCACTTACAGCTTGACAGACATGAGATAAAGTATTCTCAATATCGAAAACGTTGATCTGCCAAAGAGACTGAAGCATAGCATCCTTGCGTTCTTCGACAAATTTCAGCAAGCTCTCTTCATCATTTTCTGCTTGGTTCAAAATTTTCAGCTCCTCCTGTATTTGAATCAAAGAAACAGCACCTACAAGTTCACAAAACAAGAATTCTGTGAAGTGCATTTCAAGCTTTATATAAGGATGACCTCAAAAGGTTGCGGTTTCTGTACATGTAAGTTCCTTGATGGCAGAAACGAATACGTAATACCTGAAGCTGCCATCACTTGTGACTTTATCTGGTGTCCTTTATCTCGCACCCATTCGGCTAAAAATGGTACCTTCATGTACCTTTTGCCCTTCCCAAGCTCTTTAGCAGCTCTCCTAGTGTAAATGTAACCAATAGTGTGCAGCATAGCCTCACCAAATGCTTAATATTTTAGCAGTTATGAGTCAGATATAGTGAGCTTTTATTTCAGATGCGGTGGAATTATTCTCAAAAAGAGATTCAAACAACGGAAACCGAAAAAAATTTACTGTCAACTGCATTTCCGATCAAACTAAGTAAAGAGCAGATATAATCATTTTCAGAATATTTTAGAGGTGAATAAGAAACTAAACTAGTTGCAGGAAATATGGTTTAACCCAACTAATTAACTAGATCAGAAAAAGCTGCTCTCAATAGCAATAGACGAACTCATCATACATTACAATACATCCAAGCCAAATTACATATCATTTCCAAAAAAGGGTCCAAAGGCATCGTAGTGAACCAGAAATTATTGACTTAAACAATCAAAAACTATGGCAACTGCAAGGGAAGACAAATCGACTTCACAAAGTCATTCAGAAATGAAACTAAACCAGAGAGAAATTTGAAGATGACATTCAAGAATAATACAACCACCAGATAGCGAAGTTCAGATTGGTTTCAATCAAAAGCTTGCTTTTGTAAAAATGGGCAGAAAAAAGACTCTTAAAACAAGCTAGTTTGGCAAGAAAAATAGGAAACAATGTTCTCTAGTCGGAAGTTCTCATAGAATGGCATTTTTTAATGAAAAACAAACTATTCTATGAGTATGAGAATTTGAGTATGAGAATGTGTATACCAGCTGTTGAGAGGCGCTTTGCTTCTAAATTTGCCCATTCCACAAACTCATCAACTTGGCCTTCCACAAATGGGTCGAGGTGATTTTTTAGAGTAGTTATGAGCTTTTCTTCCCTCTCTTTCTGCATGGCCTGCAGAACTAAGAATTGTGAATGATTACAGTCAACTTTAAGAGGCTCTTACATAACAAAACCACTAATGCCTGTTGCACCTTAATCTTTTCTTTAACTTTCTGCATGTGGGTCTCAGTGTCTGGTGAATCATCCTCAATTTCTATAGATGATGAGGAAGCCAGGGCAAATTGGCCAACATAGTCCTCAAAATACTCGCTCCCAAATAGCATTCCAAAAACAGCTGCAGGATCCAACATAACATCTCTGGGACAAGAAAAATACTAAGATATTTCCATCCAATATATAGTCAAAATTGAGTATAGAACCTCAACATGTAGATTTACTGGAACAAAACAATAAGCTAACATCTTCTTCAATGCATCTTTCAGACTGAAAACAATACCAATAGCATGACAATCTAATGTATGTTTCGATCTCTCCTAGTTGTATCTATTTGATTTTCCAGACTTTCCTGTGCCATTCTAGTTCAAAAAAATTTTTAAGGCATCTTCACTTTTGAATTACCTGCTAGAACTTCATGGAGGATCCACGATCTGATTCAGTTAATATATAGTTACCATAACAAACTGAAACTGTGATAAGTGAAACCAGATTGAATAAAATAAGTGTTTCCCATGTTGGCTTGAAACACCCAACTAGACCCCCCGTTACCTTGTATTTAACTACCACTTCTTAATGAATAGAAGTGTGCCCTTCAACTAGTCTTCTCTTTAACATTCATTTCCTCCCATCACCTTCACATTCTAATTGAACTTTGTTTTCTCGAATTCCCCACTTCAGATGCCAAATTCCGTAATTTTAAGCCTGTTCTTGAATAATATATCCCATGCCAGTTACCAATGATCTGTTGTTTGTTGATTCACAACATGTAATTTGGGCATATTGTGAGTCACTGCTAGGTACTTGAGTTGTAAAACTTCCCAAAAGAGATTTCCACAAGTTTTAAAGATGAGCATAAAAATGAAAACTTTATAAATTATGCTCATCAAGAACAGACTTACTGTCTCACTCCGTCCTTTCCATATTTGTCATATGCTTCACGCTTTACGGGATCACTTAAGACCTGGTACGCCTCTCCAAGTTTCTTTGTGCATAAACCACAAAAACAATCCAATCTTATAATAGGCTTTAAGAACACATGAACTGACAAATGGAATGCCTTTTACTTCCAGTATTTTTTCTGAAGCTAAGATCAAGTTAACAGCAATATAATGAACGAGTAGAAACTGATCGGAAAGGAAAAGAGAAACAAAATTTTCCCAGAAACAATAATTGGAACAGGTTTTCAAACTTGGATCTATCTTTGAAAGAGAATTACACAGTTCATCCAAAGAAGAATACAAGTTTAAAAAGTTCAAAAGGAGAAGTAAGCATTTGAGACACGGTAACTTAACATAATCATAGCAGGCAATCTTCAGTCCAGAATCAGATTTAGTACCTAACCTGAAAGTTTTCAGCAGCTTTAGGATCACCAGGATTCTTATCTGGATGAACTATCCTTGCCTGCAAACAACAAACAAAGGTATCTCTTTACTGAAAGAGCCATAACCAACAATTTTCACAGATTTTGTCCCCTTTGCTCTGAACAAAAGTGTTATCTTCAGCTACATAGATAATTGCTTGAGGTTGAGTTGAAATCTAACCTTCAGGTAATAAGCCTTTTTAATCTCTGCCGCGGATGCATCCACATTGATACCCAATAGGTCATAGTATGCTGTCTCTTTCACCATTTTCTCGAGTTTCAGCTAAAGAAACACCAACCTATATGACTACCAAAACACCTTCACTAAACTCATAATCTCAGTAAAGGAAATTCACCACACAAAGTAGTATGATCAACTCAGCCTTGGCAATTAATTACTAATGAGAATTATGATTAATATGATTTAATTATTCAATTATTTTAATTTATTTTTGTAATCAGTTTAACGGTTAAACTTTAAATAAAAAATTTTAAATGAAAATTTAATTTAATAAATATATTTTAAATTTCAAAATCAAACAAATTTTTACTAACACAAAAGAACAAAGAACAATATAAGAACAGAATCAAACAGGCCTTAAACAAAATAAAAAACAAGAACAACGAGAACAGAAATGGAACGAAAAGACCTTTCTTTATTTTTGAAAAACAGATGATAGCCTCCAAAAGAACATAATGTTCAATAGAATCAATACTATGTCTAAAATCAGTTTACAGAAACAAGTTTCCACATCAGAAACAAAGAAGCAAGACGGTATCAGATTCCATAACAAACAAACACAACAGCTTTTGTCAACAGTTTTTCACTAACACGTACGTTGGGGTTGCCAAATCCAAATCCTATCTAATACCCAACACATTAACATCAACAAACTAAGCATCTGGCTGAATTGATCCCAGAAACTGGAAACGGCAAACTCAAGCTGAATATGCGATAGGATGATGGAGACAGATAGAGGAAGACTTACCAATTGGAGAAAGCAACAATGTCAATGAGACCCAGAGTCACTCTTCCGAAGATCAATAGGGAAGTTAGTTATTACCGTTACTTAAGAAATCAAAAAACTAGAAAATGATGACAAGCACAGCGTGGGTGCAATATATATGAATTGATCTCAGATTTATTTATTATTTTTAGTTGAATAAACGTAAGCAACGCCATACACGTGTCTAGTAATATGACTTAATTGAAAGGTTTGACACGTGTACAGAGCAGGTTTGAAAATAGGCTCGGTCGGTCCAGGGTAAAAATTGGGTCTGGGCTCAAAGGACCCAACCCAATCCGGACTGCAGACAACAAGCAAATTCGAGTTGACCAGACCTTGAACCCAGTGACTATAACTTGACAAATATATATAACAAGACGACGTTATTTTACTGCTCAAGTTAAGGCTTACCCCGCCTCAACAAACTCACATAACAAAACTAATATAAAAATACGTCATTTTACAATAAATTTATTTGTTTTCTAATTTTCTTTCCTTGCTTACCACCATCCAGGGATGGATCTAGGGGAATTAGGAAGGACTATAGTCCCTACAAAACTAAGTTCTTTATCCCCCAAAATTAAAATCCTGAATTCGTCGCTCCCACTACCGCTACCATGATCACTTCTGTCTCTATTCTACTCTCTCTCACCGCTATTGTCAAGCCTCACTGTCACCCACTCCTTTGTCGTGCTAGTAGCTACTAGCTAGTCGCCGCCTATTTGCCGTCCAACCGTGATCAACTCTCTAATCGCCCTTCGCATCACCACCCAATTGGCCCACTTCATTGTCACTTTGCCACCGTGTTTTTTTTGGCTTATCTTTGCAACCTACTCGTTAGGTTAAATCGTATTTTGATTTTAATTGAAGATTGAATTTGTGAAATACTAAAATTTATAGGATTGTTACCGTGTATGTGACCATATAAGTCCACAAAAGTACCTCCTCAATGGTAACAATTCTAAAAATTCCAGTATTTCACAAATTAAATCTGCGTGTATGTGATCATGTAAGTCATAGTGAGTTTTGTGGACTTACATAGTCACAAACTTACATCTTCACATACACACCCATATATATGATCATGTAAGTCTTTATAAACACATACATGTCTGTGTGTGTTGTGTGACACGATCTTAATGATTTACACAATCACATACACACTCGTGTATGTGACTCCGTAAGTCTACAAAAATACTTAAACATTCGTTTATATTGTGTGACATGATCTCAGTGACTTACACAATCATATACACCTGATGACTGATAAGTGATAATTGATAAACTTTAAATCTATGATTATAATTTATGTCCTATTCTTTCCAAGTTTATGAATTATCAATTATGATTATGAATAAAATATGTATTTATATATTGATTGTTTCAGATGGATGAGCATATTCCTTTAATGGAGAGTTGTAATCTGGTACCGAAGATAAAAGTGGAAACTTCTAATCCCATACTAAATGAAGACAGAAGTCCAACTCCAAGTCAATTGAAAAGTATAGTTTGGAATCAATTTAATAGGACTGGATCAATGGACAGAGTAGAAAAAGCCAAATGTAAGTATTGTTAAAAGATATTGTTTAAGAGTTCAAAAGGTGGAACCTCTCATTTAAAATGACATACGAATTCATGTAGTAGAAAAATATGGTATTAGGAGGTCAAACATTTTTTTTCCATTAACCTTATGAGAGGGAAAAATGAAATGATTGTAACATCTTATGACAACAACTAATTAAGATTTTTTATTGCTTCTCTGATAATTGATGATGAGCATTCATTATCTATAGTTGATATCAAAAGATTTAGGATGTTTTGCAATTCACTATAATTGAATTTCAAGGTTCTAACTTAGAATATTTAGAAGAAGAACATTATAAAGATATATAAGGATAAGAAGACAGTAATTTTAAGAATATTGTCGAGTATTAAAGGATGAATTGCCATTACAACAGATAAGTGGATGGTCTGTAGCTAAAAGAAAGGTTATATGGCGATGACGACACATTATGTTGAAAATGATTGGACTATACGTAACAAACTTTTGAGGTAATTTATATTCTTTAATATTGTTATCATTTACTTTTTAATTATGTTATGATTGATGTTGTTCATATTTGTACATGATAAGTTTATTCATGTGTTGATACCATATACAAGTGAAAGGTTGACAACTGTATTGGGAGACAGTTTGATAGATTATAATATCAACACCAAATTGTTCATCGTAATAGTTGATAATTATAGCACGAATGATGTTATGATTGAAAAGTTAAAAAATAAGATATAGGTTACGAGCTTGTTGGTTAGTGGAAACTTATTCCATATGCTTTGTTTTGTGCATATTCAAAATTTGATTTTAAATAATAGATTGGATATAATAAAGGAAGCAATAGATTCAATTTGGAATAGTGAAGTATATTGGAGTGCAATACCTAAAAGAGTTAAGAAATTTAAAAAAACTGCATGACAACGATGCATTCCAAATACCAAAAAGTTAGTTTTGGATTGTCCAACTAGATAGAACTCAACATTCAAGATGTTGGAGTCAACGATCCAATACATTGATATATTTATCAGATTGAGACAAAGAGATTCGTAGTTCACTTGCATGCCCATAAAAGATTAATGGGAGTTAGCTAGAGAACTTTGTGTGAAGTTGGAATTATTTTATATTACGGCTGAATTGTTCTTAAAAATAAAATATCCAATTTTGTATTATTGCTTTAGCACTATGTGTGAGATAAAGAAAAATTTATCTTATTGGATGTTAGATTCTAATGAGATTATTTGGGTCATGGAAGAGCAGATGATGGAGAAACTAAATTTTTATTGGTATATGGTTAGACATATTATTGCAATCTTATCTGTGTTAGATCCAAGGTACAAAATGGAGGGGGTTAATTTTATATATAATGTGTCATATGGTGATTAAGTTCAAAAGCATGAAGATGTCATTAAACAATTATGGTATGATTTGTTTAATTATTATCAACTCATAATGGATAAAATTCAGGATCAAGATCACAGTAGTTCAGGTTGTTCAACTCCAATTTCAGTTTCAGGTTTGAGATAAATTTCTAAGAGCAATTTGTTACTTTCACCTACAAAATTCATGAAAGAAAAAAGGGCTAAGACTTTATACAATATGATGGATAAATATTTGACAAAAGATTGTGTGGAAGACATTAAAGGTGTGCAGTTCGATGTGTTATTATGGTAGAAGAGTAGTAGAAATAATTTTTCGATCTTGTAAGTAATTGCACGATACTTATTAGCAATTCTTTTACCTACTTTTGCTTTAGAGTTTGCTTTTAGCATTGGTAGTCGGGTTAACAGTTCTCATTATGCTTGACTCATCCTCATATTGCGGAAGCCCTTATTTGTGCCCGAATTTGGTTAGGTGATAAAGATATTAAGGGTACACTATTTTCTTTTTGATATATCAATTTCACCTATTTTTACATTATCTTACCTTATATTGTTTTTCTAATTTGTATATTAATATAGGCACAGTTATTGACACGGAGTTAATTAGTCATACATATATTCATACTCATCAATTAAGTAGACATTATTTTGATAAAATATTCAATAATGCAGGTATATTTAATTATTTATTAATTATTACTTTATTCTTAATATTCCTTTAATTTTAATATTACAGTTCTAAATATAATGTTTTTACATTTAAAAGAAGTGATGCAAACTATTGACAATTCTGACTATAACAATTATTTACTCTCTCAATCTCTTTAGTCTCCACTTTGTCCAGTCTTTGGCCTTCACAGTCTACTCTTAGTGTCTTACAGTCAAAGACTCCTACTTCAGAACATTATTTCATGATTTTATCTTATTTTTTAAAATTATTTCATTTAAAAATTTGGATAATCATTTTTTGTAAATTATGTTATTAATTAATGAGTTTTATTCGTAACTTTGATTAATTGATCGCTCGATTTAATTATAATCTTTTTTATTCATTTCATATGATCATATTCTCTTTCATTAATAAATTTAGTTTTATCTTATTCATTTCACTAATATTATATGTAATTTTAATATGTTCATTCATTGATTTTTATTAATCAATTGAAATTCTTAGCTTCAATTAATTGAATTAATCACTTTAATTATAATCATTTTCTTTTATTTCGTCCTATCCTCCTTCATTGATGAATTTGGTTTCATCTTATTCATATGATCAATACATGTATGTTTTATATATTTATTCATTATAAAATCTCAAATTTAAATTTATTAATAAATTGAAATTCGCAACTTCTATTAATATAATTGATCACTTTAATTATAATATTTTTCTTTAATTTCCTATAATCTTATACTCCTTTATTAATGAATTTGGTTTCATCTTTTCCATTTAATCAATATATGTACGGGTTATATATTTATGCATTATAAAATCTCAATTTTTATTGATCAATGTTAACTTTAATTAATTCAGTTGATCACTTTAATAACTTTAATTAATTCAGTTGATCACTTTAATTATAAACTTTCTTTTTCACTTTCTATAAGTCTATCCTCAATCATTAATGAAATTGATTTCATCTTATTCATTTGATTAATATATGTATGTTTATATATTTATTCATTATAAAATCTCAATTTTTATTAATTCGTAACTTCAATTAATTCAATTGATCACTTTAATTATAGTCTTTTTTTCTTTCATTTCCTATAATCCTATCCTCCTTTATTAATAAATTTGATTTCTTCTTATTTTTTGATCAATATATATACATTTTATATATTCAATCATTATAAAATCTCAATTTTTATTAATCAATTGAAATTTATAACTTTAATTAATTGAATTAGTCACTTTACAATTTTAGTTAAATAAAGTTCTATTAAAAGTTTCAAAATATAAAAAATAAAAAAATCCAGGCAACTTGAGCCTGATCAAGTTTAGGCCTTGGATTTGACCCATACGACCCAATCGGGCCTAAAAATGAGCCCATTGGCCTGAGCCTAATTCAGTCCACTGTAATTCTTAACAAAAACCTGATCCGAATTTGGTCCGATTCATTATCATCCCTAACAAAAAAAACTTGTCCTGAACCGGTGGAGTCTAATGCCATCCCCAAGAAATAACCATTCCATGTCCACAAAAGGCATTAGGTTTTATTATTATTCAAATAGCAGAAGCAAGCATTTCCTCTAATAATAACATAAAATCCCCAAAGCTCCGTCTTAGAAGGAAATTCCTTATAGGCCCTTGAAATTTTTTATTTCCTCTCTTCCTTTAGTCCTTTCTGTCAGTATCAAACTCTTCTGTGTTCCCCCTCCCCAATTCCATGCTTGTAATTCAAAACCCTAATTTCCATGGATTCGCAAAAACTTCTTGTTTCCCGAGAAAACCCTCGGCAAATCCCTTTCCCCACTGCCTCTAAACCCTTGCCCAACGATCTCACTCACAAGTCCCCACCCACCATTCTCGATCGCTTCCGTGCTCTCGTCAAACAACGTGAGGAGGAAATTAGGGTTTCCGGGGACGACACTGACATCGTCCCTCCACCCTTGAGCACCGCCGATGTCGTGCAGCTCTACGAACTTCTCCTCTCTGAATTGACATTCAACTCCAAGCCTATCATTACCGATTTGACTATTGTCGCTGGCGAGCAGCGAGAACATGCCGAAGGAATTGCCGATGCCATCTGTGCTCGTATTGTCGAGGTCAGTCGGTTTTGTTCACCATTTGGTATTTGCGTTAGGGTTTACCACTTGTGTGGCTGTTGAATTTGGGAAAATTTTCCTGAATAATGTTTTGAAGTTTTAAATTTTACCACGTTACTTTTACTTTTTCCTTGTTTGGTTGATGGGGAAATGTAGGAAAATGGGATAAACTTGGATTAAATGGTCATTTTTTTTCTTTCAGGTGCCAGTTGATCAAAAATTGCCTTCTTTGTATCTTTTGGACAGCATAGTTAAGAACATTGGCCGCGAATATGTTAAATACTTCTCTCCCCGTTTGCCTGAGGTGAGTTAAATACAGTATAGCCCAATTTTAGTTAATCTACTGTAAAAATTTGCTTTAGTGTACAATATTGAACTTGTTATTTAATGGCTTGGCCAGGTTTTCTGTGAGGCATATCGGCAAATTCAGCCTAATTTGTATAAATCTATGCGTCACCTCTTTGGCACATGGTCAACTGTTTTCCCCCCCTCTGTGCTTCGTAAGATTGAGACTGAACTGGAGTTCTCTTCAGAAATTAATAACCGTTCATCAAGCTTAAATTCCTTGAGGGCATCTGAGTCGCCAAGACCTACACATGGCATACATGTTAATCCGAAGTATTTGCGTCAATTAGAACATTCAACCGTAGATAATGTATGCTCAGCAGAAAGTTTATATTTTCCCCCTGTTTTTTTGCTGATGATTACAACTAATATCCTGTTCCATGTTTTGAATGTTTCTGTAAATTATGTAGACCACTTGAGTTGTTTTTCATTGAAATGATCGATTGATAGACTATTTGTGGCTTAAGCTTAAGAATCTTGTTGAAACATACTATTAGCCAGTTTTATAATTTTAATGTTTTCAAGAATGGTGGAGATAACTGATGAATTAAGTGTTCAGATAATGCATGTTCCCTTTAACTTGTATAACACTGCATTACATTTTCCTTTGTTTTCATTGGATTCGATAGCTTAAATATGCTTTTAGGATGGTATCTAGACTCATCTCTGCAGTTTAGATCATTAGGCACAATTTCTACTATGTGTCCATATGTGCACTCTTGGATGTGGAATAAGAGAAGTAAATTTGCTGTTAACTTGCGGAATTTTCAGCTTGCAAGAGGAGCAGCTTCAACTCTGAAATATGGCCAAAAACCTGCAATAGATTATGATGTGCATGATTCTGATCCTATGGACGAGGTTGGAGCTCAAAGAATAAACACAGCCACAGGTGGAGGTCGTACATCTTTTGCCCTAGGGGCTAATAAGATCCATCCATCTCAAATTTCTAGGTCTACCAGGCCCTTATCACCTGCAAGAATTGGTGTTGACAGGCCCCTGGCTTCAGGAGTTGATGACTTTGCTGCACTTGAATATGGAGCTGGCAGAGTCATTGGAAAAAATGTGGAGATTAATGAATGGAAAACGAAAAACTATTCTGGTGACAATCGTAATCGATTTGAAACATCTATAGCTTACGGCCTCAGCAATGGAATTGATCTAAAACGACCAAGGGCTTTGATAGATGCATATGGGGAGGATAAAGGAAACAGAATTACAAATACTAAACCACCCTTGCAAGTTGAGCGCTTAGATGTGAATGGCATTAGCAGTACTACAGTTACAAGATCATGGCAGAGTACAGAAGAGGAGGAATTTGATTGGGAAGACATGAGCCCTACTTTAGCAGATCGTGGTCCAAATAATGAATTCCTGCCATCAGCCACTCCACCTTTTGGAAATATAAGGGCAAGGCCTGGACTTGAAAGGGTAAGTTCTTCATTCATGGTGTCTGATATTAGAAGCAACTGTTTCTGATCATATTGTAGTAAGTCTTGTGAAATTGCACCAATTCTGGGTCTGTAACTTCTCAACATGTTTGGTGTATCCTTTATCATTTAACGACGCCCATTTGTTAATTTGGATAATTTGCTATCACTTAGATGTGCAAATCATCTGCCCTTGTAACTGTCTTTGCTTTCTCCCCAGTGTATGTGGTGATGGTTTGTTTGTTTGTTTTAATTCCATTCATTCAAACACAAACTTCCGTGTGCAGTATAAGATTTTCCTTCTATTTATCCATGTGGAGTCTTACTGGGCAACTTACCACGTTCTTTATTTCTGAAATAGTTTTTATTGTGAAGTTTTGCATTGTATGTTAACATTTTCAGTATACATATCTATTTTCCTTATCAGAAATGTGCAAACAGTTCTGAGTGTTTGATGACTCTTATTTTCTCTCTTTTAAGTTCTCTTGAAAAAGATAACTTTTGTTAAATGTATTTTGATGTTTAATATATTATTTCATGTGATTCTTGTGTCTCCATTTATGCTTTTAATGTTAATTTAGAGAAGAGACATACATAATAATCCAATTATCATATGGTCCCTGCAGTCTGGTCGCTTGTCAACAGGTAACATACCTGGGTATCAGACTCAGAGAAATCAGAATATAGGATCTGGTTATTATCAAGAAACTTGGAGTTCACCTAATCACTTCCCTCAGTCAGGACATCTATCAAATACTAAAGGAAGGGGGAAGGATTTACATATACCCTTTCCTGGAAGTGATATATCCTCTTCCAGAGATTATTTGGCTTCTAATGCAGACAAATTTTCAGATTCTGATGCAGTAACTGTTAGGCCCCCTGCCATGATATCAAGATTGGGTTCACATGTTGACTCTAATGGATCCGGGACCTGGTCAGGCATTATGCCAACATCAACTGCAATGCGGCCTCCGGTAAATGTTCACAAGTCTAACCCACCACCTATCCACTCTCTTTTCTCAACACAAAATGAAATTCATAATCAGTTCGATCCAATAAATTCCAGCAGTACTATAATGAACCAGGGGCTGCCTAAGCCATCATTTATTCCTGACCAACACTTTAACAATTTCCATAGCAAAGAGCATACTTTTAAAAAACAATTACCATTGCCTAATCAACGGGATGCTTTGAGTCAACAAAACCAGGTTCGAGTTCATCCTTTTCGTTCAAATTATCATCCACCTCTTGAGAAGGGAGAGAAATATCCCCCCTCCTCCATTGCTTCAATGCCATCTCTCCAGTTAGCAGCTCCCGCTAGTCAGGGATATGGAATGCAAGGGGTTAATACTGCTACAAGTATTGTTCCTTCAAATCATGTACCTGTAGTGCAGTTACCACTGGCTATCAACAATGTCCCAAACATTCACTTGCAAATGGGAATTCAACCACCACTGCCCCCTGGCCCTCCACCCTCGCAATTGATTACTATTGCTCACAATGCTGGTCAACTTGCACCTAACCAGCCAGCTGGAGGTGCATTTCCAGGTTTGATAAATTCTCTCATGGCTCAAGGCCTCATATCGTTACCTGCACAGGTACCTATCTGAATCATGCTGTTTTTGATTTCTTTTTAAGTATTGCTTTGACTGGCTAAAATTCTGATACTCAGTGGTGGGGCTTAATTTGTAGGACCCAATTGGACTTGAGTTCAATGCTGACCTTCTTAAGGTGCGCAATGAATTGGCTGTAAGCGCATTATATGCTGACCTCCCAAGACAATGCACCACATGTGGTCTTAGATTTAAGTGTCAAGAAGAGCACAGTTCTCACATGGATTGGCATGTCACTAAGAATCGGATGTCTAAGAATCGCAAACAGAAACCTTCTCGCAAGTGGTTTGTGAGTGGAAGTATGTGGCTTAGTGGTGCAGAGGCACTGGGATCTGAGGCAGTTCCAGGATTTTTACCCACTGAGACAATTATAGAGAAGAAAGATGATGAAGAAATGGCTGTTCCTGCTGAAGAGGAACAGACAGCATGTGCATTATGTGGGGAACCTTTTGATGATTTCTACAGTGACGAAACAGAAGAATGGATGTATAAAGGTGCTGTGTACCTGAATGCCCCAAATGGATCTACAGCGGGTCTGGATAGGTCTGAGTTAGGTCCGATAGTACATGCTAAATGCAGAACTGAATCTAGTGTTATCCCATCTTGATAATTTTGGAGTCGCTGAAGGGGTATGTATTCATATTTTAACTCTTCTATTTGTATGGACTCAATAAATCTGATTTTCAAGTCATTTATTAGCTGACTGATTGGTTAAAAATTCAATTTGAAGAACTTTTCCTATGTTTAGTGAGACATTGTATTAATACTTTTGAATACCAAAATTTTAAGTATACTAGAACATATCCTACTGCCAGTTTCTAGATTGATTTGACATTTTTCCTGTAACCTTGATGATTCTGGACTGTACAAATTTTGAATCCTTGTGATGCCATCTTAATAACATATATGTTGGTATATGTACACTTATGACAGATTAAGATCCTTTGGATTAAGATGAGAAAGTAGCTTGTTTCCATGTCCATGTCCATTTCCTTTTGATTTTTGTATTTTATTTTTTGTCTGAGACTTGACCTCTTGGTTAATTTGTAGTCCATTTTGACTACTGTTGTGTTTGATTTTATTCCCGAATACTTGCGAATAAAAGTTATACCATGTGAAACCTGGGAATAAGTTAAATGAAGAAATCATAGTGAGTGGCTTACCTTCCAATCTTGTGGTTTGGTGTTTGAAAGCCATGTTTAGGTGATTTGTTGGATGATATACGCCCTTGGTGTCATCCTTTGCATAGAGCATTACAAACTTATATTTCAATTGATGTTGAGAATTATTGGCATTTCTGTTCATGATTTTAGCTGTTAAGTATAAGCATCCACAAATTTTACCTTGTCATGTCTTTGATCACAATGCTCGATGAAATTACAACTTTTTATGGATTTTCTTGTTGCAGGGTAATACGGAAGAGCATAGTCAAAGAAAAAGAATGCGGAGTTAACTTCTTTAGACAGGTTTTGAGTCTTCTGTAACTTTAATGAGATTTTATCATTCTAGTGCTATGCTCTTGCTCGTGTTACAACAGCGTATGAGCTTGTTATACCATGGCTTCTTGCCAAAATCATGTACATGTATAGTTGGACTTGTACGATGCAATTTATCTTGCAACAAAAGGTCACACATACTTCCTTTTCCTGTACTTCCATTGCCGTTGTCCCTTTAAACACCAGAACCAGGCTTAGGGGCCTTTTCCATTTCACATAGGATAATCTCTTAAATTGTAAGATTTTTTGGCTTAGAAAGTTTCTTAAAGATGTGCTATATCTGTAGTAGGAAACAAATAAAGGCAATTATGAATTTTGAAGTCTGTGGCAGTTCTGCTTTATGATATTTGCTGCTTGTTTTGATACTCGGTGGGGAGGCCTGGCAAGCAATTATGTCCTTGTTGTCCATCATGGTTGACTGATGGCAGCAAAACACAATGAACATCATTTTCTGATTCATCATGGGCCTTCTCACTCTTGTATTGCAGTATTATCTCGCAGTCTTTATTTTCTTCTTTGCTTGCACATGTGACTTCATTTTATCATTTGACTAAGTTTATTCGCCTTCGTGAATGTGTGATCTATTTCTTTGAACAATCTATCTGTATACAGCAACCTTCTGGACATTGATGCAGTAGGTTCAGTTTGCTATAATATGATAACTTGCCAAGAAGTAAAAGCATTTTTGCAGATTATGTGGCACCGGATGGTTTTGTTGTTTTTGAGACCTCAAAGCGCCAAAGCCTGGTTCTGGCATTCATTAAATCTTGCTCCACCTAAACCCTTCGGGTTAACACCTTTTGGCACTTTAAAATAATGTATCTTAATTTTAAAAAACGGGTAAACTTACAAATAAAACATAAAATAACTAATTTGTTACAACAATCGATCTTTAATAGGAATAATTATTTGGCTTGAGTTGATTTGAAGTCAATAAATTAGAGTCCAAGTTAAATTAGACTTTAGATAGGTTGGGGTCCTCAAGGGATTTGGCTAGATGATTGAAAGCAGAGTTTGGTTTTGGCTAAATGATTGAAAGCGGAGTTTGATTTTGGCTAAATTTCATGTTCGATTTTATTTTATTTTATTTTATTTATTTTTTTGTTGAATTCGAGGAAACCCCGTAGACGGGTCAAGCGGGCACATCTCTCTGAGAGTCTGGAGTAACCGAGGTTTTAATCGTAGATGAAGCGCCAGTTGGGTTCTCGATGATAAGATGTGCCTGTTTAGTTCGTCCGTAGGGTGGTGCGTTAGTTGGGCCCTCGAAGATATGTGCCCGATTAGTCTGCCTACGGAGTTTTTTCAAATTAAAAAAGAGAAGAAAAGTTGGGTTTAGGAGAAAAGTTGGGTTTAGGAGAATTATTAAGGTAAAATAGCATTATTTTGTTTTAAGTTTAACAAAATAACACTGTTATGTTTGATGAACAAAAATCAATTGATCATATTGTTTTGTTAAGTTTTATTAAAATAGTCTCGTTTTAATTCTAATTTAGTCAAATTAAGTCTTGAGTTTGGATTTAAAAAAATGTCTAATTTAATGTGGCCTAATTTATTACCATTTTTAGCCCTTAACCTATTTGACCCAATTCATCAAGTTGTTAAATTTATGAAGGGGAGAGTGATTTATAAGGGTAGAGAGATTCAATTTGACAACTAAAATTGTTAGTTACATTTTCACCACTTTCAATTACATTTGCAACTCAAAGAAGAAAGATGAGTAGTAACCATCAATCTGAGCATATCTTCTGTTAGACATGTTAATTAGGCCTATGCTTAGTCCAATTTGATGGGGCTTCCAGTCTTATTCGGATTGAGTTTAGGTTTGAGGGGCTACCCCAATGTTATGAATACCGTAGCGGGTTCGGTACCGGATTGAGCTCTGGAACGGAACTGTACCGGTACCGGTTGATACTGGATACCGTTTCGAGAAATTTTTTAAATTTATGAAATAGTCCCTAAAATTTTTAAGAATTGCAAAATAGTCCATATTGGTATATTATACAGTTGTA
>JANTPM010000002.1:31677758-31687900 GCA_025434745.1 Erythroxylum divaricatum | reverse complement strand
AGCCTTTATATCGAATTAACTGAGTGGATACATTAGGTTGGGTATTGGATACATGCATTGGTCATTGCATAACTGAATGTTTACTTGATAAATTACATTCTTAATAATTTACTATGTATTGTTATGTTCGATTGCAAGGAAGAAAAGATCTGTAAGACGAGCTACCTAATAGGTATGCATCAGGACTAGATGCGCACTAGTTATGAATATGAGTGTTGTTTTGTTTATGGTAATGAGATATCTCATGGGTCGATCCTGAATGATGCTTGGCTCCCGATTGGACCTTTATTTGTAATGCTTGTGACTTTGGATGCTTTAAGCAAGGGCTAGTCTATTGGTGATGCTTAGCTCCCTGCAACCCCTTTAGATTAAGAGAGCCTTGTAGTTACATGAGTATAGGAGCATAACTGGGTCGTTAGTGATGCATAGCTCCCCACAGCCATTCAAGGTTTAGAGTTATGAGGGCTTACCCTTGGAGATTAAGGTCCTACAAATATTCTTCTCCACAATTTATTGATGTTGTTGATGTGATTGGATGTATAGCATGATGTGTATATATTTTTATGTATTTTGATATTCATGCATTAATGTGTGTATGGCATTGGGTATCGTAAGATTGTGTGAGCCTACTCAGCGAGGTCTGATTCCCCTTAACTTTTTTCAGCTCAGCTACTACCGACTTCACAACAATGACTCTTGTGACGTGTCCGTTGCGGCCTGCCTATGTTTGTGTATGTTCTTTCTTTATTTTCATTTATCTTATATTATAGCGTCCGTAGTGACAAGATTTTGTGAGTTGTAAAAACTTCTTTCTGACGCTCACTATTGTTTTTATGTTGTATGGACTTACTACATTATTGGGGTTTGAATTTATTTTGTTACTAGTGGTAGGCTTACATGTGATCTAGGGTTATGAACCTCATGTCCCACGTGTCGGTCACATGCCTATTTCGGATCGTGACAAAGTTGGTATCAGAGTCTAGGTTAAAAATGTATAGCCTAAGATGTTCTTTTGTTTTTCACAACGGCCACATAGCAATCCACTTCTTTTTAAAATAACTTCTTACAGAATACATTCATATTCTTACTGGTGGTACTGACCTTTTTTTTTTGCTTTCAATTTACCCACTCGATTTCTCACTTGACTTGACTAAGAGGGTCATAATAAAGTCTCAGCTTAGGATGAGACATCTGCCCCTGTCGCTTCAATTGGAAGGTGTGGTTGGCGCAGAATGACCCGGATATAAGAGGTCATTGTCGAGTTGTTGGAGGTGTCAGAAGGAGTTCCTAAGGCACCTACGTTTGATATGTAGGCATTCCTAGCAGGGATAGAGGCTAACAATGCTATGTTTTGAGACTTGATGATGATGATGCAACAGATGATGATGATGATGCAGCAGTAGCAACAACCAGCAACTAGCTACCCCAGTGGCATTCCCAGAACAAGAGAGTTCGATATACAATTATCTATGGCATATGCAAGGTTTCGTCTGATAGAGTTCGACGAAATTAGACCTCGAGAGGCTATTGATTTTCTTGATGAGGTAGAGATGCGAGACAGGAGGCTGCATTGTTCTGATATACAGCCGGTGGGTCTGGTAGAGATGTCTCTGCAAGGGATGGCTGGATTGGTGCCAAGATCATATCCTTCCATACTTAGGTACAGTGACTTGGTCAAAGTTTAGAGAGAGATTTAGGGACTACTTCCTTCCTTTGCAACTCATGAGATGCTTAGATCAAAGTTTCTAAACTTATTCCATGGAGATAGGGCAGTAAATGAGTACACCACGGACTTTATTTGCTTTAGTCGTTATGCCCTAGAGATTGGTTTAGATGAGCTGAGGAAGAACAACCAGTATATGTTAGGGTTGGGACCTCTTTTCATCAGCATGACTATGAGCTATCAAGAGAAGTTCTCTACCTTAGTGGATATGTCCAAGTAGTTAGAGAGGATTTTCGTGGAGCCGAGTACCTTGTCTACGGGAGAGCATAGTAGGAGACACTCCACAAAATCCTCTAGTTTTCAACAACGACAGCAGCAACAATCAAACTTTTCCCCAAGATTCAGCCAAAATGGGATTTCTCGACAAAGTGTTGCTCGAGCTCATTGCAAGGCAAGATATGGCCGTAAACACCTAGGAGGATTCAAATTCACGCCTAGTGCAGGTGATAGCAGTAGTGGGTAGAGCTCAAGGAGTAGTCTTTCATTTGTCAACAATAAGGCATAGTGCATCAGGGCCCATGTCACATATCATTAGGAGTTTGCTACAAAAGTGGCCAGTATGGGCATTTGATCATAGATTGCCCTGTGATAAGATATTAACGGTCCTCTTCTAGTCTGATGCAGCCTCCATTTCAACAGCCACAAGGAGGATCATAGTTTGGTGGTCAGCAGGGGCGTGAATTTAGAGGGAGATAGTTGGGATGTAGATCTGGAGGCCACAGTCTGGGACAATCCTCTAGCTCTGAGCAGGTAGGCCGTGGTTAAGCTAGGGAGTTTACTCTCATCCCTTAAGATGCATAGGCTTCCACTATAGTGTTATCAGTTATCATTCTCATCTATGGATTATAAGATATGGTTTTGATAGATTCAGGAGCGACTCATTCTTTTATGCTTTCTGTTGGCCCCCAAAAATTTTTATTATTTTATTACAATTAAGCATGATTTAAATGAATTATGAGGTTGATGGATTAAATTTTTGGAGTTAACTATTATGTAAATGTTAGTAGGATTTTTATTATATGGGTTAGATGAATTAAAAGTGGAAAGATTCCATAAGGGTATTTTTAGTAGTTCACTTGTTTGGAAGACTTAAGTGTTAGGACCCGATCTCGAAACCGGATCCCAATCGGAAACAAAACAAAAATGGCTGAAACCAAAGCGAATTCAAATCGGATAAAACAAATCTGAAGGTGAATCGAATATCAAAATACGGAAACAAAATACAAACGAATCGAAGCGGAATTGAATTGTGAATCGAATATGAATTTCTGATCGACAATTGGAATCAGAAATGAATCAATTGGATATAAATCAAATGGTGAATACATATCAGAAAGCGAACACGAATTTGAATCGAATCAAAGGAATCAATTAGCTGAAACGAATACCAACATCCAATAGCAAACCAAAATAGCGTTGGAAACCTTAGACTCATAACCTAATTCGAAACGGTAAAAACACTGGTGGATATTGATGATTGTGTGATTGTTTGGAAATTTTAAAAGTGTTTGTTTACCATTTGCATGTTTTGGGTTTTTACAAATGCAGTCGTTATGCTCGAATTTTTTATAAAAATTGGTATAAAAATGAGTTTTGGGATTTATATGAATGTATAAGAAAATGTTTAAGAATTGAGATTTGCATGAGGAATAGTTTCCTAGAAAGGGAAAACTATATGGTTTTGATTAGTATGAGTTTTGATTAAAGATGAATAAGATGAGAAAAGGATTGAAAAACAAGAGAAGGAAAAGAAAAAGAAAAAAAAGAAAAATTTATACCGGATTTTGGGATAGTTTGAGTCTAAGGTCTCCAACACGTTCGTTTGTTAAGATTTATGTTATCGGATGTCGGATCCGTTTGCGCTTGTCTCTGTATTTGATTTGCTTTTGATTCGTTTGTTTGCTTCGATTCGATCCGCTTTGTTATTTGATTTCCGTTCGATCTTTCATACTTGCCTTCGATTCGATTCTGCTTTCGATTTCGTCTTCGCAATTTGTATCCGATTTTTCCGTTTTGTTTCGCTTCATGATTCGATAATTTCGTTTTGTTATTCCGCTTTCGTTTCGTTTATGCGTTTTGTGATTCTTTTGCATTTCTCTATCTTTCGCTCTTCTTTTTCGGTTGGGATCCGGTTCCAAGATCGGGTCCCAACAGAATTATTTTGTTTATTCAATTGTTGAATTGTTCTTCTATGCTTATGTATTATGTTTATTTTAGTTGATTTCTAATATGCTTGATTATCTTATTGATTGACATAATTGACTATTATATTAAATATTGAATGTAAATGTCCAGTCCCTTTAATCGTTATAGTGACCAAGGGTTCATAATTTGCTATATCATAAATTATTAGCTGCTAGGAAGAATATATAATTGGATTAAACGCAACTGTAGATGTTATGTTATCTAGTTTTGAAGGTCTTTCTTTTTCTTAAAGTTATTATTTAATTAAATTTTATAATATAATTTTTTTGGTAAACTAGAAGAATAAATAAATGAAACAAAAATACATACAGAGTTCACAGACAAGTGCCACAAAAGGCACGACTAGCTAAAAATAGCAACTAGCCTTAGGATAATCCAAGATAAAACAAAGGGATTCAGTAGCTATGTGAGGAGCACTCCTACAACCATTTAACATCAAAAACACAATGAACGCAACGAAATAATACCCAACCAAATTTTATAACAAATTTGAGGTTGTTGAACAATACAATTTAATTATGTTACACGTTTCTAATTAACTAATTATAGGAAAGATTTGTATTAAGTATTGCAATGAATATTTGAATAATAAAATAATTTTCTTTCGTATCAATGATCGACTGTAGTTCCAATGATAAATGTGACCATAGAGTAAGTTTTGTTTCGATAATAATCCACTTCTAATATTTGATGAATTCAATTTGCTAATTTTTATTATCACAAATCCCCCCATTTCATAATGGTTTGTTATGTAATGATTAAAAAATTGGAATTCTTAATTGGAATACTTTTTTGTTAAAAAATTGGAATACTTTTTTGTTACATAAGTTTGGGATTTAATTTGTGTATAGCTACTAACATTGTCAAATTTAGTGCAATTTTTGGAAAGTTCCTAATTTGTATATTTGACATGCAATCTTCAAATTAACCTAATCTACATTTTAATTCAGAGATCAAAAAGACTACAAAAAGGCTAAGGAATGAAACAAAAAAATTAAAAGCAGTGCAATACTCCAATTTGTGAAAAAACCAAAGTCATGGCTGCCAATCAAACTCTACAATAGCTTGTGATTCTATCACTATTTTCGAGTTAAAATATGGACTAATCCATCATTTGGATACTTTTTATGGCTTTGGATATGAGGATACTCATAAGCACTTAAAGGAGTTTTAGGGTGTATTTGTGATATTAAAACAAATGGAATATCTAGAAAGCAAATAAAAATGAGAACCTTCCCATTTTTCTAAATGATGATGCATATGATTGGCACTACTATTTACCCATATGAAGTGTCACCATATGAAACAAGAGAAAAGGACCTTTTTTTAAAGAGAAATTTATCCTAGTCACAAGAATACCAACATTAAAAAGGAAATTTGTGGAATTAGGCAAAAAATAAAAAAATTTTGTACAACTGTTGGAAGAACTTTAACAAGCTATATACAAGCTCCCACACCTCTAAATTAGTGACCAACTCCTTATTCAATATTTCTATGATGGTCTTCTATCAACGGATGAAATATGACCAATACCACTAGTGTTGGGGCATAAGTTGATAAAACATCTGAAGCAGCTCGAGAATTAATTTCTAATATGGTGTTTAACTCCTAATAAATCAAAATTAGACTAGACCATTCATCTGAACGTGTTCTTTTTTTTCCTTTACGAAAAAATTAGATGAACAAACTTTTTTTTCCTTTCAATTAGCTATCAAAAAATGGACGCAACAAAAGTTTGTGGAATATGTTTGGCTGTAGGAAACCTAACTGATATGTTCCTAACTCTTCAAGAAGGTTCAGCGGAATAATTTAATGCCATAAGTGGATTTATAGGGCAATCACATCAAAATTACAATCTTTTTTCTATCACTTACAATCCAAGTTAGAGGAACTATTCATACCTTGCATATATTATTTCACTAGTAAATTAGCTTGTGAACAATTTTTAGTAGTACATGCAACTTCCACTTCCAAGGTAGCCGTAACAAGCTCAAAATTATGATTCAAGTATGTATTTATAAGATATTATTAAAACTTTGGCTACGGACATTGTTAAATTTTAGTAAGAGAATAAAACTAGTATTTAAAGTTTGGAAAGTCAGTTGACTCAAATGGTTAATGTAATTAGTCATTTGGAAGTGTAAAATTTTGGTAAATTGCCATCCTAATTATTCGAAAGAGGATTATTATGCAATAGTGTTGAGAAGTGAAAAGGAGTTAGAACTACCAAGCAAGACACAATCTACGGTGTTACAAAAGAAAAGTAAAGGACAAATAAATGCCCATAGAAAAGGTATTAGCAGGTGCAAATCCTCCTCCAATTAAATAAGAAACTATTCCTCCTTTCATCGAAACCTTAGTGGATAACCAAAAATATGAGGAGAATTCTAATTTATATCAAACTTTTCAGAAGTGCAAAGTAAATATTCCACTGTTTGATGATATGAAAAAAGTTATTTGCTATGCTAAATTTTTGAATAAGTTGTACATAATAAAAGGGAAGAAACGAGTTAAAAGAGGAGAGAAGATTAAGGTATGTGAGAATGTTTCAGTAATTATTCAAAAAGTCTTCTAGAACAATGTAAAGATCTATGTATATTTTATATCCCTTACACTATTAAGGGTACGATAATAGAAAAGGCCATGTTATATTGAGGAGCTTTAATTAATGTGATGCCTCGTTTTATTTAGTTGACCCTTAATTAAAGACCTTTAGAAAAGATAAGAGTGGTAATTCAATTGGTTGATAGATCAAAAGCCCAGGTGACTTACATGTTTTTTATATGGAGAATGGTAATTATTTTGTTCTAATTTTATTGGGTAGAACATTTTTAAAAATGACAAAGAAAAAATTGATATTTATAGTGGTAAATTAACAATGCAATTTGATGGGGACTCTATGCAACATAATATATATAATATAATGAATTATCCTTATAATAACTATCCTATTTATGCAATTGATTTAATTGATACATTAATACAAGATGTATTTAAGCTAGAAGGAAAAGATGAGTTGGAAATAGCCACATACGAACATCTTTTTGAAGAAGATAATGAATTAAATTTCATATCTAACTTACAGGAACATATGATGTTACTAAACGACTTTAAGGAGCTAAAATTTATAAGTGATGTAATTTATACTAATCGAGAAATACCTTATGAGACTAATCTAGAAATACCTTATGAGAAACTTTCACACACCAATGCTAGGATTAAAGACACTTTTGGGCCATTTAAAGTGTGTATTTTGGAGATGGAGGGACACCACTTGTGATTATTTCTAGCAAATTAAATGATGAGTAATAGGGAAATTGGTCTATATGTTGAAAAGTAAAAAAAAACAATTGGATGGACAATTGTCAATATAGGAGGAATTAGTTCCTCTACCTCTGAATTACTAGGAGAGGGAGCAAAACCAATTAAGAAACTACCATGGAGGCTAAATTTGCTTATAGTACAGGTGGTGAAGGAAGAAATTATGAAGTTTCTCTAAGCTACATTTATTTATCCTACTCCAGATAGTGAGTGGATAAGCCCTATATAGGTTCTCTGAAAAAGACTACCATCCCAATGTTAAGGAATTAAAATAAAGAATTGGTACCCACCTAAGTTCAGAACGGGTGGTAGTTTTGTATTAGTTATAGAAAGATAAATGTTGTAACCAAAAAGGATAATTTTCCTTTACCATTTATTGATTATATGCTAAAAAGGCTAATTGACTAAGCTTACTACTATTTCTAGATAGTTTTTTAGGTTACTCTTAGATTACAATCGCTCTAGTGGATTAAGAAAAGACAACTTTCATGTGTCATAGAACTTTTGTATACCGTTGAATGCCATTTAGAGCTTACAATGAACATATAACTTTTCAAAGTTGTATGGTAAGTATATTTTCATATTATGTTGAACATATCATAGAAATTTCATAGATGATTTTACCATTCATAGATGATAGTTTCCTACACAATCTAGCACTTATATTGCATAGATGGATAAAAAATAACCTAGTTTTTAAATTTCAAAAGTGTCATTTTTGGTGGAACAAGGTATTATTTTATGACATGTTGTTTCAAATAAAGTTTTGGAGGTAAATAAAGCTAAAATTGATGTTATTCAATCTCTTCCTTACACTGTTAACGTTTGAAAAGCTTATTTTTTTCTTGGACGTGCAAATTTCAAGTTGTGATTCATTACGGACTTTTTGGCATCACATTTCCTCTTTATAAGTTTCTGTAAAAAGAAGTGATTTTCAAGTTCAACAACAAGTGTAAAAGTGCATTTAACAAGTTAAAATAGTTATTAATATTAGCACTAATTATTTAGCTGCTAAATTTGGGATTTTCATTTAAGATAATGCACAATGCGAGTGATCATACTATAGGAGTTGTCTTAAGTCAATAAGTTAGGAAAACACCACATGCTATAAACTGTCATTGATGACCTTAAATGATGCTTTAAAAAATTATTCAAACACTAAAAAAAAGCTTCTAGTTGTTATTTTCTCTTTATAAAAGTTTTGCTTTGGGTACTAAGGTAATAGTTTATTTTGATCATATAGTCCTTAGGTATTTGATAATAAAGAAAGATACAAAACTAAGACTGATAAGGTGGATGCTTTTGTTAAGTAAATTTTATTTGGAGGTCAAATATAAGAGTGGAATAGAAAATATAGTCGTTGATTATTTTATAGACATGTAGAGAATGAAACCAATTTGAAAGAAGAATTTCTTAATAAATAGTTATTTCCTACGAGCTTAAATCTTCCAATATATGCAAGGATAGTTAATTACTTAGTTACTAATATGTTGTCATCTAGTTTGTGAAAAGCTTAATTAGACAAGCTTAAAAGTAATGTGAAGTCTTACATATGGGATGAATTATATCTTTAGAAGCATTGCACTAATTAGGTAATAAGAAGGTGTATACTTTACATTAGAATTTCTTATATTCCTACTTTTTGCTATTCATATGTATATGAAGGACATTTTAGAGCCAATAGAATAGCTAAAAAAGTATTGGATTCCAATTTCTTTTGACCTTCTTTATTTCAAGATGTTTATTCTTTTTTTCAAGTCTTGTGAATGATGCTAAAAAATGAATAATATTTTGCAAGAAAATGAGCTGCCTTAAACTTTTAATTTTAGTTTATATAATTTTTCATGTGTGATTCATTGATTCTATGGATTATTTCCTATTTCTTTTGGATATATTTACATTTCAGAGGTTATTGGCTATGATTTGAAGTGGGTAAAAGCAAAGCCTACCCAAACTGTGCATTTTAAAGTTATTGGAGGTTTCCTAAAACCCAACATATTTAACAGGTTTGGTTTTCAAAAAAATTAATTAATAATCAGGGGACACAAATTTGTAATTGGACTTTGGAAGTATTAGTGAAAAAGTATGGTGTTATGCACAAAGTTGCTACGTCACACCATCTAGAAACCAATGGACAAGGTGAGGTTTTGAAATGAAAAATTAAGTCTATCATAGATTAAAAAAACATTCAATTCAAGCATAAAAGACTGGAGTCTGCATTTAAATGATGCATTATGGGTGTATAGAATAACTTACAAGACATTAATTAGTAAGTATCTATATAGGTTGGTATTTGAAGGCAATGCCATATTCAAATTGAATTAGAACATAGGGTATTTTAAGCTGTCAAGCAATGCAATATGAATTTGGTTGAGGGTGGAAAACATAGGATATTCTAACTAAAAGAATTAAAAGAAATCAATGATTATGTGTATAAAAGATCGAGAATTTATAAGGAAAAGACAAAGGCCTTTTATGATAAAATGATTTCTAAGAAAGAATTTTGTGTAAGTAAAAATGTTCTTCCTTATCATCCTAAGCTTTAGTTGTTTCCAAGTAAGTTATGATATTTTTTATTAGGCTTTTTTTGTTTATGAAGTGTTTCCACATTATGCAGTTAAAATTCAAAGCTTAATAACTTTTAAAGTATTCAAAGTCCATGGTCACATACTTAAGCCTTTTTAAGAAAGTTTATAAGCTGAAAACATAGGAGAAGTGCATTTAGTAGGTCCTATCTATATTGATCAATATACAGAGGCATCAAGTCAAGCCAACGATAATAAACTAGGTGTTACTTAAGAGACAACGCAGGATTTTTGTAGCGCCCCCTCACCGTAAGGGTACACATCGGAAAACCCGAAGGTCGCTCCGACACGTATCCCACGATAAAGGT
>JANTPM010000002.1:31653472-31668104 GCA_025434745.1 Erythroxylum divaricatum | reverse complement strand
TAAATAATATTTAAAATACATATAATATTTAAAATAATTTTATAATAAAATAATTTTATAAATATTTAAATAATATTTAAATAAAATTGTTCATCAACGCAGACGGTCTGCGTTGTTCTGCGCTGGCGTTTTTCAACGTAGACAACGCAGACCAAGGTCTGCGTTGAAACAACGCATATGAACAATGCAGACGATACCGTCTGCGTTGACGTGATCTGCGTTGCTCATCCACGCAGATGGTATACCGTCTACCGTCTGCGTTGATGAGCAACGCAAATCAGATTGAAATGTTTTTATTTACGTAAGTGACGGAAACTTACGAAAAATTAGCTTCCCGGAAAAGCTAAAATTTGAACTTTTCTGAAAAGCTCCAAAATTTAGCTTTTACAAAAATTATTTCTACTTCAAAAGTGCTTTTGAAGTTTGCAGCCAAACACCCATCTTTTTCCGAAAATAACTTTTGCGGTAGAAAAAAGTACTTTTGGAGTCTCTAAAAGCTGAACCAAACAGGCACTTAATTTGCATCGGAGTAGCCAACATCCATGCACAATAGTTTGATACATCGAAAGTTTTGATTACAAAATTGGATAGTAAATATTGTTAAAGTAATTCATTTATAAGCTTCACCTGTCAATTTAAGATCTTTGAATAATTAGTTTCACCATCTTACCATATGGTAATAAAATATGTTATCATTATTATTAAATTTATTAAAATGAGGCATATGATAATAAACATAATATATATTTTATTATAAGTAAGAAGTACATTTAACTATTTAAAATTCAGTTAAAAATAATTGTTTGTCTTTTATTGTTTTATATTTTAATATTGTCATTTTATTTACAATAGTTTAGAAATTTAAATCAAACTAATAAATACTCAAATTCTAATTTAAAAAAATATAATTAAAAATTAGTTATGAATTAACTTATAATTATGTTTAATGTGGGATATCACAACCTTCCTTTTTTGTATGTAAAATCAATTTATTAATATATTTCTTATATTAGAAGCCCTTCTGATATAAGATTAGATTATTCTTATACCCTTCATGTAATAACTAATTAGTCACACATTGCTTATATTTTTATCATTAATATCATTTTTCTTCGTTATCGATTCCAAGTGTCATAAGTTCACTGAAATTGGTTGTCCACTCAACATGATATTAGTAGAAATTTGTTATGATATTATTAGTAATAATGTAAATTAAATTGATTCGAATATAACTCTAATTTAAAATGAAGAGATTTGCGACTTATTGTCTAATCAAGTAATGACTCTTTCGAATACTCATCACGTCACCATTGTTCAGACTTAAACTTGCACTTCGTAATTTGTTGGATGAATTTAAGGTTTTTCAAAAAGAAAAATTATAGTAATTTATAAGTAATGAAAGTTATACAAAATAAAAAAATGTTGAGGGGTTTATCCTCTTACAATCCTTACAAAGTCATGCAAGGAGTAGAGACAAAATAAGAGTCAAGGAAATAGTACATCAAACATGAATATTTTTAGATGTTTAGAGAAGATAATGTATTAACAGTGCAATGCTGGTATAGGTTCTTCACAATCAGCAACTCACAAATTATTTGATAACGTCTTAATGAATGGTCTTCATTGTTGAACTTTGGCTTGCACAACACCTGAAGTTTCTTTCTCTCCATAGTATACAAACAGAGTCCCAACATAAGAATGAAGATGAGTTGGTCATGTTTCGAATGAGTTGACTGTGCAGATAATTGTTGCATAATATTAGTGAGGGAATGCCCCTGATCAGACCATAGAAATTTTCTCTTAATATTATGCCATATGTTGTTGTTGAAGGAACAAGTAAAGAAAAGATGATCCCTTGTTTCCACATGAATCCGACACCTGAGATAGCTTTTTTTAATTTGCAAATAAGGCAGTCAGTATGAAGTTTTAAGCTTGTTCTGAATTGCAAGCCAAAGAATAAAAGAGATTTGAGGAGTTCATGCTTTGCTCCAAATGATTCTATGCCAGTCAACTTTGAGATGTCTTCTTCTTAAGAGATCCTTGGTAGTTTTGTTGATTAGTGTGTGAATTAGATAGCCTTTCTAGTAAAAGATGTCAGGAGAGTTTGGATTTGGGAGATATGTGGGTTGTATATGTCTCAGTCGATGTGGGATTTGCTAAGAGTTTTCATGAATGGCTGAGCTTAGCCTATTATAGAGTGAAGAAGCAAATGAGTTCCTTGTTATGTATAGAGATGGCAAGAGTGGTCCATGTCCCAACCAATTTTCATACCATAATGAGATTAGTCTACCATTCTTAACTCTACTTGTGACATCAACTTGTACCATGTCTCTCAAAGTGAGTAATTGATTTAAAAGTGTGAATGATAGGTGTTTTTGTTTATTTTCTATATGCATCTACCATGGAGGGAATATGAGTGAAGCCATCTGATCTATAATGAATATTTATTAAGCAAGATCCGCCAAAGTCTTTTGATAATGAAATTCTTGTTAGTGGTATTGATGGATGAGATGTTTAAGTCACCTTTTTTCTTAGGGAGGCATACATCAATCCACTTTACCTTAGCTTTCCCTTTGGAACCATTCGGAATACTCCATAGGAAATTTTTGAGCAGTCTTTTTATGACTTTGATGATGTTTTGGGAAAGGAAGATGTGGGAGCTCCAATATATATGTAAAAAATTGAGCACGGACTTGATAAGTTGTAACTTACGTGTATAGGATCAGAATTTTGTTTATCTAGGAGCTAATTCTATTCTGAATTCTTTCAATAAAAGGTAAGAATTCAAGGTAATTGAGGCATTTATTGTCACAGGAAGTCCCACGTACATTAGTGGAGGACTAATGGATGGCATACCAGTAGATTGTGCAATGTATGGTTTGAGATCATAAGCCCTTTTGGAGATAAGAAATTGACTTTTATTGAGGTTGATCTGAAGCCTCGAGTAGCTTTTAAATTTATCAAGAGCCTTCATGAATGTGTTAATGGGATCCAGTTGAGCTCTGCAAAACAAAATAAAATTGTCTATAAAACTAAGGTTAGTTAAACCAATCTTTTTGCATTTTGAACGGTATCTGAATTTGGGATTGAGGTTCACTTTTTGTTTGATAATTGAGTTAAAGATTTCCATACAAAGGATGAAAAGGTAGAGAGATTAAGGATCCCACTATTGAAGGACCCTGGTAGCCTTGAAGAACTTAGTTGGACTGCCATTAATAAGCATAAATAATATAGTTAAGGAGATGTGTTCCCTCAAACATTTGACGAAGATGTCTGGAAACTCAAAAGCTTGAAGCATTGTTCATAAAAGCTCCCAATTGATGCTATTAAAAGCCTTATGAAGGCCTATTTTCATTGTCTAGTTGGGAGAATAGTTAGATCTAGAGTAGCCATTGAGTTGTTCTTGAATTATAAGAACATTATCTCCATTATGTCGATCACTCATATAAGAACCTTAATTCTCACTAATCAAAGGAGTTATCGCTTTTTTCAATCTGGTAGCTAAGATTTTGGAAATGATTTTGTAAAGGAATTTGGTACATGTTACTAGTTTAAAGTCTCCAAAAGTGTAAGGGTTAGAGCTTTTAGAGATCAAACAAAGGAAAGTTCTGCTTACTTTCTTAAGAAGTCCTCCTTTTGTGAACAATTCTTGGATAACCTATTTAATGTTCCATGATTTTCGGAAAAAGTAGTTGTTGAAACCATCAAGCCCTGGGGCCTTCATGCCATCTATTTCAAATATTACTTTCTCAATTTCATTGTCAATAAAGAGTTGAATAAAAAAAAATCTAGAACATGAGGAGAGACTTGCTTTAAAGTGAGTGTGTTTAGAGTAGTAATGGAAGCATTGGAAAGGCTAGGTGTGCCAAAGAGGGAACTAAAGTACCTTCTTCCTCTTATATATCTTGAAATTTCTGGAATGAAGAGCCTATTGTGTATGTGATAGAGAAAATTTTATTGTGATTTTTCCTTGCTAGAATTGAGTTGAAGAAGAAGCTAGTGCAATTATCACCATCTTTGAGCCAATTCAGTCTAGCTCATTGTTGAAGCAAATAGTTATGGTTTTTGATAGCCTGCATGCAGTTAGAAAGAGTTATCTTCTCTGTGTCTAGTAACAATGGTCAATAGGCCTCAAGGCTATCTTTGATTGAATATCTTCAAGTTTTGATCTGGTAGAATGGATAGTTGATATGGTGGAGCCTTTCATAGATTTTAACAACTTAAGCTTTTATTTTATAAGCTTCAATTTATGTATACAACAGAATTGCTTGGTCCAATGGAGGTCTGCTCCCCTTTTGTAATCTTCAGTAAAACCAACATCGTGGACAAGTTAGTTGTTAAATTTAAAGGGATAATGTGTGATGTGTTTCTGAAACAAGCTATTAATTATGATAGGGGTGTGATTTGAGAATAAGGAGTCTTTGAAGTTTGCAAAGATATTAGTAAATTTATTCAGCTAGGTATCATTGACAAATGCACAATTAAGCTTTTTTCAAATATTCTATGCTAAAGTTTGCTTATTGGAATAAGTGAAGGAGTGTCCCATGAATTGTAAATCAGTCACTCTTATATCTTGAACACAATCTTTGAAATCATCTGAATGGTTCTTTAAATTGCAATGGCCTTGAGCTTCTATAGTGTAGAGGATTTAGTTGAAGTCATCGTATATCATCCATGTTTTGTCAATGTTGCTGCCAATTGTTTAGAGATTATTACATAAACACCTTCTCTAAAAACCATAGTTGGTCACATTAATGAAAGATATATTTATATCGACATTTTCCTACATAAAGAGCAAATTTAGATGTATTGCTTGCTCATTGGAGTCCAACATATTGACTTTTATCTCATCATTTTTATAAGAAATGATAATTCTTCCAAAAGCAAGATGGCAGTAGTTTGATATTATATTTCAATAGGGGCCCAAGAAATGTAATTTGATCAAGTTTTCTAACTGTATTTTGGTTTCATGTAATGTTACTAGTAGTGGATTTTCAGTAAATACCTTAAAGCCAAAAGCTTTGAGGGGCAGTTTATTCCTCGCACATTCTATGTGATGATTGACATATTAAGTGGATTGACCTGTGGAGCATTTTCCTTGCCCTTTTTTTAATCGTCTTCAGTTCACTATTTGGAATTTATCACCGTGGCCTACTTCCTTAATGCAGAATTCCTCAGCTAATGTTTTTTTTATTTGGAGCTTCAATAGGTTTAGAGTGTGTTATTGTATCAATTGAATTTCCATATTCGGAGCTGTGGCATTTTGTAGTAGCCTCAGGTGAAATAACATATGCACTTAGTTCAAGCCTGAGATCATTTCCATGGCGTTCACCACAGTTAATCAAAGAGTCTCCATTGCAAACATTTACAATACTTTCTAGGATTTGGACACTCTCTTATAAGAATATTGTTGAGCTGCCTTCCTTTGGTTTGTTCATTCCCTATACTAAAACAATTTCAAACTTAGGCCCTTGCATTATATAAGTTCCCATCTTCTATAATATTTCATCATTTTCTATAGGAACAATGTGATTGTTTTCAATCACTTCCAACTGCTACTCAGGCTCATCTAGTCTCATCAACTCTTGGTAATTTCCAGCTTTGAAATTTTCCCTGTGGTTCTCCAAACTTTCCCTTATGACTTGGAAGGTGGTTTCCAATGATAAGATTTGGCAATATCTTCCCATAATTTTTTGTCTTCACCTAATCTCATAATAGGTATTTCGTTCAGGAGCTCCTTGGATAGTTCAATACTAACACAAATTCGAGCATAACCTATTCTCCTTTTCTTTGTCGTGTTTTTGTTCTTGCATAAAGTTTTCCTAACGTAGCTTGCTAAATAATTTAACTCTTGAGTGGTCCAATATTTAAGGGGTACTCTATGAAAGTTTATCTAAAGAGGGACACTTTGAATCTTGATGGTTTCAGACCGTAAGCTAGGCTGCCAAATTTATAAAAAGATAGGTTGGTTTCTTAGATATCATAGACCATCTTCAAGGAGTTTATAAGCTTCAGATACAGAGGAAAATATGGAAAGGATGGGGTTATCCTCTGAAAGTAAGACATCGGTTAGATCTTTGTTTTTACATAATTTGTTGGCCTAAAGTTGGATGAGAGGAAAATCTGACCTTTGATGAAAAAAGAACCCAACAATTGTGGATTCCCAACTACTAGCTCCCTCTTAGAGAATTTCACTTTCAGGACAAACCACAAGCTTGCAATCTAGCTCCTACAGTGGATGAAAGGTAAGGGTCGAGATAAGTTGGTCTGCTACACCATTGAAGGTTCGGTGGTGAGGGGCAAGGATGGAAAGTCAAAAGTGTTTAGGGTTAAGTTGGTGGGCATGTTGTTTAAAAGGGAAGGGAACAGTTTTGTAGAAGGAAAGCCTGACAAATTAGTTGGAAAAAGGGTGAAGAATGAGAGGTTGGAAAAGTAATTTTGATGGGAAGTACAAGAGTGCCCTTAGCTATAGGAATTAGGACAGGCCGTGAGGAAAATGGGAAAGCAATCAGTGATTAACAGGCAGTGAGCTGGGGATCAAAGAAGAAGAAAGTGATGGAAGAAGCAAGCAATCAACCAAGGCAAGACGTACATACCCTAGGCTCTATTTGGTTGAACGTAAGGTTTTTAATGGAATATAATGAAATAATTTATAATGGAATGGAATATAAACGGATGTAATATTAGAAAATTGTTATTTGGAGGGATTGTAGGGTTCATAATATAATATAGTGAAATGTTGTTTGCAATAAGGGTTCATAATGTAATATAGTGAAATGTTGTTTATCATTTTATATTTCATCCTAAATCTCCTCAAATCAGAGGTAATTTATTTTTACTGTTTAGAATGAAATGAGTTGTAATGTGAAACTCTTTCGTTCCATCCTATTCTATTTCATTATAAACCCTCATCTCAAACGATAGAATAATATTACATTCCATTTCATTCAATTAATAACCACCAAACTAAACATAGTCTTAGAGAGAGGTAAGAGAGTCTCTCACATCTTTAAGGTTTGAATTCAAGGTTAATGATATACATTTTAGTTTAATACAAGGATCGTCATGAAACACATTCTATTTTATATATATTGTATTTCAAAAAATCAAATTATATAGATTTTTGGTTTTCTCTAATTAAAGACGGTATAGGTGAAATATATGGATGAATCTATACATAATCTAGCTAAATTTAACAATAATAATAAAGAGTCAATTATTTATTTGTCTTGTGTAATTTAAATACTTGTTAACAATATGTAGAATGACTTGCAACAATATGTTCTAATTTATAACACTTGACAAAATTTAACTTGGCGTCTTTGCTTGCATCAACTGCTCTGCTATGTGACGAAAGGGTTCCCATACTCCAGTTTTCTGAAATATATTTTTGCTGCACAATTGAAACCAAAATATCGTCTTTAAACGGGTACATAAGTTTCAGTACCAATCATTGGCCTCAAAATAAACTTGAATCCAAGCAAGGACTCAGGAGCAAAAAGCTCCTAAGGTATGTCCATAGAGCAACGTACAGGTATGTCATTAATCATTGTACTAACTTCCTGACACGTGTGCTATACAGTCCAAAATCTCTTACCAAATCTGACCACAAATGAGTTCGAGGAAATTAAAGAGAGGACTGAAGATTACTACTATCTTTTTTCCTCGACAAATAACAATATTGTCGATCCATCCAATCGTCCCAAACTTTTTTAGATAAAAAGCAAAGGACTGAAGATTATTATTGCTTTTCCACCACAAATATCAATATCGTAGATCCATCCAATCGTCCCAGGCTTTTTTTAATAATGTTTTTACAGCCAAAATGCATCATATGACGAGTGATGGTATTAAATTTCTGAATCTCCGGCATCTTTTCACTTGCTTCCTTCAAAGTTCTCTAAGTTAGTTCTTATCCGAGTAATGCATCAGAATTGTTTAATCTTTACAGTGGATCTAACCAAACGGAGAGCGTCTGTCATCAATCATTGAGCTGTTGATTCTTGTATGTAGTTAAAAACAGTTTGTGCGTCTTTATCACCACGGCCACTGCAATTTACAACCACTTTTGTCCCATCGGGTAAAGTAGGACACAATTTCTCCAGAAATGCAAACGCATGAGATGCCTCCAACGCTGGAAATATACCCTCTAAGGTGCATAGCCTCACATATGCTGGAAACAATAGGATACTTAAATCAGTTTGCACTTAAAGTTTTATTAGTTAATTTGTTAATTTGCAGAACCTACCATCTACAGCTTCCTTGTCTGTAGCTGAATAGAACTCCGCTCTTCCTGTGTCTCTCAAAAAGCTCAGTTCTGGGCTAACTCCAGGGTACTCCAACCTGGGAATTAATTGAGAACAAGTTTAGTATTAATCTGAGAAAGTTTTTGGCTGTTATGTGTATGTTGTTGTTGTTGTTGAGCTCACCCTATGCCAATAGAATGTGGTTTGACAATTTGTCCTTCATCATCTTGCAAAAGATAACTCATGGAGCCATGATACACACCCACTTCCCCTTTAGCCAGTGTTGCGGAATGTTTCCCACTATCCAAACCAAACCCTGCAGCCTCAACTCCAATCAATCGCACATCCTCATCTCCTATGAATTCATGAAACAGTCCCAATGCATTAGATCCACTCCCGATACAAGCAATCAATACATCAGGCTTCCCACCCCACTTCTCCATTGCTTGCTTCCTTGTTTCTTTGCCTATTACGGACTGAAATTCGCAGACCATTCTTGGACATGGATGAGGCCCAACTACGGTTCCAGTCAAGTAGTAGCTTGTCTCCAAGCTCCCAACCCATTGCCGGATCGCTTCGGAGCTTGCTTCTTTGAAGTTTCCTTCCACTGATATAACCTGCATACGTACACTAGACGAAGTGAAACTTTTGGCCAGACTTAGGAGAACCTGGTCAAGACTTACTTATCCAACAAATTAACCTCGACTAGTGAAGGCACAGAATATAAGCGCTACAATAAGAACAACTTACGAACCTTGGCTCCTAATAGCCTCATTAAGAGTACATTAGAGGATTGTTTTTCCATATCTGTGGTGCCCATAAAAATAGTAGAACCTAAACCAAGCTTGGCACAGGCAGCTGCAGTAGCAACACCGTGTTGTCCAGCACCAGTAGCTGCTATAACACTAGTCCGGCCCATGCGTTTGGCAATCATCGCCTGTGCGATGGCGTTGTTCATTTTGTGTGCTCCACAGTGACTCAGATCCTCTCTCTTTATGTAAATTTCTGGTCCTTTCCCATCTTTGTTCTTGTAGTAATTTGAGAGCGCCCGAGCATAATAGAGAGGTGTTTCCCTTCCAACATAATCTCTTAGGGCTGTCTCAAGTTCCTCCTGTGCCAGATGAATGTTTTTACGTTATTTAAATGAGCTTTTATTGCCTTAAAGATCACAGTTTTCAAGCATGCAATAAGCGAACTTTGTGGCTAAGCGGATGCCTAAGTCACATATACGACAACCATAAGATTAGACTTTGAAAGTGGATTATCTTGAGAAAGTGTTCAACAAACGAACCTGAAACTGTGGATCATGTAAAACATTGTCGAATTCGGCTTCGATCATGCTCAAACATGTCATGAGTGTCTCAGGAACAAACTTCCCTCCAAACCTTCCGTATTTTCCAGGAATTATTTCTGCACCGTTTTCAGGAATTTGTCTCTCCACCACCAGCCGATCAGTCAGGGGTTTGGGCAGTCTAGGCTTGTTCAAAGTTTGACCATCAAAAACTAGAGTACAAACTATTTGGGATTTGTGTGCTCTTTTATGACCTCCCTTATAAGAGAAGGGAAACGAACAAGGCGATTGGCTAGATAGGAAAGTTGCCTGAATATTGCTGGCCATATCCATGCCTGAGTTAAGTTAAAAGTAGATGTGTAGTTCTATGGGAGGTCCGATATCAATGGGTGATAAGACCTGCAATGAGTGGCATGCTTATATAGGAACTGGCGATGTTTGACGTGGTTGATGATGGGTTTGGGTAGTGTTAATAAATATCTCTTTTCCGTGCGAACACAAACGATTTAGCACGTTTATCTTGGACGTGAAATATATAGGAGGAGAAGAAAAAGGGAGAGCGATGGGTTTGTACTTTGTACTTGTCCATGCCGCGTCGCCTGATTTAACCTCGTAAATAAACACGATTTTCATGGTGAGCATATGTTGAGTGCTTTAAGGCGCAAACAATAGAACTAAAGAGGGACAGAACTTCTCTTCTGCACAAAAACGTGTGGATAATAAACACGATTTTCATGTTGACTGCTCTTAAGGCGCCAACAAAACTTAAAGAGGGACGGACCTTCTCGTCTCCGCATAAACACAGCATATATATATGTTGAGTGCTCTTAAGGCGCAAACGAAACTTTGTCCAGTAATTGTGGGTGTTAATACGATCTGATGGATTGTTGAGGAAAAGATGTAGACGTTTAACTTATAAAATTTCGCTTGTCTGCTTATATTTCTGCTTAATTCCGGACGGTAAAAACACGGGAACTTATAATTTGTAAACTAAACTTAGAACCTCAGCTGAAGCTATTCTTGCCCGAGAAACTTGATATCCGGTAGATAATATGGAGTCGTGTTTCATCCTTAGCCATTCAAAATCCTTCAGGAGTTTCACACCAATGATTAGAATTACGAGGACACGAACAGACAATTTGTATAAATTGTATCATAAAATTGTAAAGCATGCCTTTATATGCGTTATAAAAATCGAAGTCCAAATTCTAAAACATATAGGATAAAACTTGAAAATGTTGTCATTATAGGTTTTTTTACTTCGTTTTTTTATAGTTTTTTTATAGTTTTTTAATTTATACTTCGTTTACCTTATTAACAAATATTGTTGTCATTATAGTTTTTTTTAGTTTTTTTAATTTGAAAATTTAGGCAATTCAAGTTCTAATTTTGTGCTTTAACATTTGGATTATAACTTCACACTAAATATACTTTGACATTAATTTCTTTTAGAAAATACTGTGCAGTCAACTAATGCGTTAATGACATATGGAGTATGTTTTTAATTTTTAAGACATTAAATCAACCAAAAAGGAAAAATGGCATAATTGAAACGTCTTTAGTGAAAAGTGATCGGGTGTTTGATGTGTGTACATTTTAATAAATACTCTCAATAATCCACAACCACACAGTTCGTTAGCGTAATACCTAAGGTGTCGATCTATGAGGAGAGGTAATCTAATCCTAAAATATAAGACCATAACAAAATCACAGAAATTCAAAATATAACGAAACTAAAATGAGAATTCAATTCAGTCAATCATATTAAGAATTAATCACGAAAATATTAATAATTCAGTAGTTGCAACACACACCCAAGAATTAACCTAAGAGAATTGCAAAATTGAGAGAAAGGAAATCTTACCTATCCTTAATGTTAACTTAACTGATTATAAATTATCGAATAGTTGGTTCTAAATATTCTAAGGTTGATTACTCTCTCTCGAGTTATAATCATTAACCCTAAATTATAAACTCTAATTAGATTATGGAAGTTGTAATCTCTCAATTAACAACCTATTCAAAACCCTAATTAATTCTGAAGTTTTCTAATAAATTATCGGAAACCTATGCATGATCTCTCTTCGCACAATTTACCGATTTAATTTAATTATTGTTATATTAAATCACTTAATTCTCGTTAGCCCATTTTAATTATTTTTCGTTCGATTCACCCTCTCAGTTTATTATCGAATGATGTACTTGCATAATTAAACCAATACAACAAATCTAATAAACACATAAATATTCAGATTTTATTAATTCATAGATAAAACTCTGAAGGTGAGTTTAAAACATCTCAACATTCAAAAATCTATTTTCAAACTATTATTCCCGATTCTATACAATAATAAAATTGAAAATAAATAGGAAGTACGATCTGAAAGAATGATAGGAGGTAGCGAAGTCTGGAAACTCCTGATCGGGGAAGTACGTCGAGTCAGTTTCTTCTCCACTTCTCTCTTCCTTCTCTTTCTCAATCTCTTGATGAATTCTCTCTAGGGTTTCTAAAAAATGCCTTAGGAAAAAGCTCCTTCTCTGCCTTTTTGTCTTGTTATTTAAATATCTCTTGTGTTTTAAGTAGCCCTAAGGTTTTTTACGGCCGAAAGGTCCAAAAAATTTCTCGAAACTTAATGTTTTTTAGTGCCTGTGTGTCTGCTATATGCAAGCCCCGATCTTAGGTCACATCTGAGCCTTCTGTCACGATTATGGCATGGGCCATTTCATGGGCTTCTGTCACGATTGTGGCCTGTTGTACCATGATCGTGGGCCAATTCTGGTGCTTATGTCACAATAGTGGCCTATTGTACAATGATCGTGGGTTGTTGTTTCAGCCTGAATGTCTCCGAAACTTCTCCGTTCTTTAATGTTGACCCTGAAATACTAACAAATACATCAAGGTATCTTAAAAACATAATATTTAAGCTTAAAGACTTGCACTAACCCATAAAAACACTTAAACACAATTAATTAACAAGCTAACACAATTCTAACAAAAACACATACTAAATGAATGAATTAACAATTAAATATATATTAAACTAAGCCCTAAACTATGATGCAATTTACACTTATAAGAAAACATAATGTAGGCATAGATTATTTAGTATAGGCTTGACAACTGGGCTTGAGCTTGGTCAATAGGCCAAGCTAAGGTTGACTAAGCCTCAAGCCTGGTCTTTTAGGCCCGACGAATAATTGCAAAACTAAGTCAATTTGAAAATTTTAAAAAGATATTAAAAATTTTAGGCATGGACTGGGGTAGGGTAGCTCCAAGCTTGGACCCAATCCGACCCATTATTGTTGGAACCCCTCCCCGGTGAGTCGCGTGCTCGACGTCCTTCGTGACATTTGGGCGCGCATCTTACGAGGGAGGAATTCCTCACCACGAAGGAAACCTCGAATTGAACTTAATTTAATGTCATCCGAACAAAACTTGGTAATTTTACCCAAATTTTCCTCCAATAAAATTAGATCTACTTAGGGCCCACAATTAAATCCGATTCCTAAGCTAAAATGGAACTCCATATCTCTAGGTTACATAGAATCAGAAATCGCCTCAATCGGATCTCTATAGATCACAAAATCGCTCAAAAACGAATTTATATCCAAATCCGTCACATAATTGACTCGCTTTAATCTTATCCGAAATTTCCGACTAAAACCCGAAACTCGAATTTATAAATCTAACGCTTCAAAAAAAACATGAAAATCGGAGGTCAAACGGAGGAGAAACGAATAAAATAGGAAACGGGGTTTAATTTCTCTAAATTGAAAATTCAACTTTTAAACCTAATGAAAACTTCTCTAACTTTAAACTTTAATAACTTTTTACCCCAAAGTTGAAATTTCGTAAATTTAGTGTCAATAAAAAGATAAAAGGGAGCTCTACAACTTCCTAGAAGGATTTAAAAACTAATTTAGTCATTAAGAGGGTCACAAATTGCTTTAAAGTTGCTGCCACTAAAATTTAAATTTTCCTACACAATGTCAAAAATTTGAACATTCATATCTTTTAGCACACCAGTCTAGAAATGACACATTTTACCTCGTTGGAAAGATAAAAAGATGCTCTACAAGTTTTGTGAAGAGTGCAAAAGTCATTTTAGTCATTTAAAGGGGTAAAAACACCCTCAAAGTTTCTGCCTATAAAAATACCAATGGAACAGTAAATTGACCAAATGAATAGTACCTGCAATCTTTCTAACCTTATAACTTTTTATTCTTAACTCCAATAATTGCAAATGATACCTCGTTGGAAAGGGGAAAAGATAATATACATGTTCTATGAAGGATGGAAAAACCAAAACAAGCTCTAAAGGGGTGAAAAACCCTCCCAAAGGTTTTGTCCAAAATTGCCAAATGAACAGTAACTGAACTAGGTCTAACCCCCATAACTTTTTACTCCTAACTCCACATAAGGCATAGTATACATCAATAGAAAGAAGAAAGGATGATATACAAGTTTCATGAGGGAGAAAAAATCAATTCAATTATTTACAAAGTTACTGCCTGTATAAATCCAATAAAACAGTAACTCAATTTAAATGAATAGTAACTATCATCTTCTCAACCTCGTAACTTCTTCATCCTAAGTCTAAATTTGACCAATTATACCTCATTGGAAAGAGGAGAAGACAATTTTAGTGAGTAACAACAGTAGCTGAAACCTTTCAGCTCTCATAACTTTTTCATTTTAAGTCCAATTGTGACAAACTTTATGTCATTGGAAAGATCTAATCATGCAATACAATCTTCAAGAAGGCATCTCACTAAAAATCTAACTCTAAAATACTCTAAAACCCAAAACAAGTTGGTGTCCAATTTGGGAAAAATTGGACAGCACTTCCCTTAAAAATGCTCTAGCCAAAATCTTCAATCTAACTCAACAACCTGCATAAAAACTCATTCTTCCAACTTCCATAACACAACTCAAACCCAATATTCTTCAAATCAAAGGCAGTAGCACACTCCTAGGATTCTATTTGTTTCCAAAACATAAAATAATCCAACTTTATTCTTTCTTTTGTCAAGTTTAACCACACAATTATACATTCTTTGAAAACGTATACAAGGTACATTTAAACTTCAAAAC
>JANTPM010000002.1:31603125-31644703 GCA_025434745.1 Erythroxylum divaricatum | reverse complement strand
TTTAATTGCTGGGTTTGTATGTATATATATATAATGGCAAAATTGTAATTACTATATAACGGGTAAACGGGTATGGGTGGTGGTATCCCCATACCCGTCCCGATACCCGATGGGTATTTTTGCTAACCCCTCATACCTGCCCTACGGGTAAAAATTTGCTCCCCATATTCGCCTCTGTTCGGATAATTTTATCGGGTACCCATCGGATTCGGAAACAATTGTCATCCCTAATGACAACCCTTTATAAAAGAGGCTTCCATCATTTTCCAAAGATAGATGAACCTTGACTGTATCAAAAATTTAAGGAATCAAGTCATGTTGTCTTGTTATTATGTTAACTTCAAGCAAGGTTACCACAACTGGGATACAAGCTTTTTCCCAAAAAGTTTTCAAAATTTACAATTTTTTCACTTTGATTCTTTTTGTTTGTTTCAATTGACAATTTATCCTATCTAACTAATATAAAATATTAGATTTGGTTAATTCATTGGTAGTTTATTAATACCAAATGTTGATTTGATGCATTTAGGGAAAAAATGAAATATATAGGGATAAGCATATAAAATATAAAATTTTTTAGTTTACTACTCTTTTTATCAAAGAAAGTCTTTTAACTTAACTCTTATGTTTGTAATCTCTAAAATCTTCAAAGTATAAGTGATTTGTTGAATATCCCCTTTCCATTAAAATTGGAATTCATAAAATCACGTGAAATGCAATTTTGCAAATCTTTTATTTTAATTTACAATTCCTAATAATATATGTTTTGATTGCAAACATAAATTTAAATTATAGTTTTTAGATTAAATTCTACGAAATTATAACCCAATTTTCTTATAAATTTTATGAACTTCTTTATTACCATCGGAAAAAATATGTGCAATAAGACTTTATAACCTTAGTTACATACAAACAATAATGCTTAAAACGTAAGAATAAACTTATTACGAATAAAAATATTATAATAATTTTAAAAAATATTGAAATAAAATTTCTAAAAGCTCATAATTTTTATTTTAATCCTATTTTATTTGTCTTAAGTACATCGTAAATGTATTTAAAATCTATTATGTTACTTCAAAAAGTTAATTAAAGGAAAATGTATTTAATAAAATCTAGCATTTACTACTCATTTGATGTATTTTTAAATAGAATTAGGGTGATTCAAATAAAAAAAAGATTGGAATAAAAAGTTCAAAAAAGCTTATGAATTATTAAGTAGTTATCCCTTTATTTTATAACATTTCATCCTACAATTTATTTTGAACTAATAAAAAATTACATATATAAATTATTTTCATGTCTGCATTACTTTTTCTTTCATCTTTATGGTTATTGGAGAAATACATCTTATTTGTTTAAATACTAATTTTAATGAATTTTTCATTATAAAGATTATGGTTAAGTATATTAGGGTCTTTTTTGGAATTTTATTGTTACTCCTTATAGTTAAAATCCTTATACAACTTATTTAGTTAGAGATTGATTCAATTGAGTGTGCCATATAGGATAAAAGCTACATCATGTTTCTTACCTAGAGATCAAAAATGGGCTTTGAGTTCAGTTTGATTTGAAGTCAACGTATTTAACTCAAAATAATCAGGATTTAAGTTAGAGTAAAACTTTACTTCTTTTTAGGCTTCAGGCTGGGTTCAAACTCAAGGTTTATAGTTTGATTTGACCTGAAGCTTCAAATAAGTGTATAATATAGTATGTTTTCTACAAATTTAAGTGTGTTTTTAAGTGTTTCTTAAATTGATAATCATGTGTTTAAAAAAGGGGGACTTTGATCAAAGAAAAATCCCACTAGAGCAGTTTCTCAACTACATGCTCCTTCTTCCAATATTCAAATCTCAGGATAGACAATAAGCTTGCCATCTATCCCTAAGGGAGGCTTGAGCTTGAGCTTGAGGCTCGAAGCTTGTTGATCCCCGACTACTTGTTTTCAGTTTTCTAAGGGGTGGAGGTAAGAGTTGAAGTTGTGGAGATGGGCTCAGGTTGAGCATGGCTTGGGGGAGGGTCAGGAAGGAAATGAGAAGGCGAAGCTCATTGCTAATGTCAGCCAAAGGCTGCATTGTTAGGAGCCAAAGCAAAAAAAAAAAAAAGAATCAAACAACTTTGGCAGAAAGGAAAGGCAGAAAAGAAGTGGTTCAGAATGGAATAGAAACATAGCGGAGACAGAAATTGTTGTAGTGAGAATAAAATGCCCTTAACATAATTATGGTTTTCGAATTGCAGAAAACGGGAGGAAGAGGGGAAGTAGGAGGAAGTTAAGTAGGGATGGAAACGAGTACCCAAGTCATGTTGGTAAGCATGTAACTCGCCATGCATGGTGAGTGTCGAAGATCCTACCAAGTAGAAGTGAGGCCATCTCTCAACGCTTGTTAAGGAGTTTGAAGAGTTTAATAATGTTGTGAAAGAGAATCTCAACGTTGAAGAAATGCGTAAAATATTGGAGATGAATGATCAAGACTCCTCTGGCTTTGATGGGCTTGCTATCACCCAATGGTTAGTTTATTAAGTTGTCATCTACATAAAATTTTTTCATACTGGAATTCTCGCCCAAGAACTACAAAAAAAGTATACAATCTGCAACGTTTGATTGAGGAAACTTCGTAGATTGTATAAACTTGTTCGTGACATTTTTGAAACGTCAAGAAAAGTTTAAGTTTTCCGCGATGTTTTATTAAAACGTCACGAATTTGGAGAACTTATTAAGATGTTTTATTATTAAACATGGCCAAATAAATAACACGACGTTTTTCTAAAGGAAAAGTCTCAAAAGTGTTGATAAAGAAATTAAAACTCAGTCGTTTAACTAATTAACGTTTGGGTATCGTTTTGAACCCAAACGTTTCCGCCTCCCACTCTAGACTCTGCACTCTCAACATATACACATTTTTTCAAATCTCCCTCTTAAAGTGGTCGCCCTTGCTCCTCCACTCACGTTGATTCCTAAGGTACATTCCGATGCCCACTGTTCTTTTATTTTCGTGTTTGATTTGCTAAAGCTCGAACTTTCTGTGGTGGGTAGTAGGTGTAGTGGGTGTTGTGTGTAACGTCAGAAGTATATGTACTACATGTATAAAATACCCACGAATCTCCTTTCTCTCTGTGTGTGTGTATGTGTGTGTGTGTATTCTTTGATTTTGTTAAAATTTAAATGATTCCCTGTCGATTCTTGTTTGAAATGGTTTTTCTAAAGGGTTTTAGCTAGCTTCGAGCAATATTATCAATTCTTACTAAAGCCCGTCGGGTTTATGGTATTATACTGTCTCCAACATTCAAACTCTCCTTTTCTCTCATCCGTATCCCTTTTTAATTTAATCCACTTCATCTGAAGCAATGTAATCTATTAGCTAATTAATTTATGTAGCATAATTTAGTCTGTAGGCACAACGTGTATCGAAGTTAGATTTGGGATGAAAGAAAGTCACTGTCAAGTTGAACTATAGTTAAAAGGAAATGTCTTCCTCGAATGATAATTTTCATATCAATAGACAACTTTTCTAACTCTTGTGGTTCACTTCTTTGGTTGTTGTTTAGGTAACTAGTTGAAATACGTAGATGTAGTTATTTTTATTAGTTTTATGGGAACTTGCAAGACAAACCATGTATGGAGAGCTTACATTAGTTTGGCTAAAGGATGCTCTTATGGAGACACTCCAACACTAAAGGCTATTACAATTTAAGATATAGACAAAAGGGATAATTAACCAACACTAAGGCTTTCAAAGTTGATCTTCACATCTCATTCTTGAAGATTTCTTGCTAGATTTTAGGTTTATGTGTTAGAAAACATGATGTTGTGTGCTTGCTTTGTTGCCAAATTAAGCTGATATTAAGATCTAGCTTTAGAGACATGATCACAATATATATTGATAATTCAAATCTACAGTAAAAATATTAATCCAGTGGTAGGCTAGTGATAGAGATTTCAATTATGGAGATGAACGAAAGAGTAGTAGGATGTGCTTTTCATGACTCACTTAAGTAATAGAGTTCCACTTTTATTAATATGCATATATAAAACCTTATTCTAATGTTTTCTTCTCACTTTTTATATATAGTTAACGTGTCTTGTTCCTTACAATGTAATGTATAGCCTAATTCATATAATTATTAGAATTAATTGAATTTGTCACTAAAGTTGCATACATAATAATAAAGCTTACCTAACCAAAAAATGATTGGTTTAATACAAAAAGCTTGTTAAATTGCGAACTTCACTTTGTATACTCTAATATAATTGTACACCACATTTTCATTTTTTCATATTTATACTTGTTTATTATTGCATGCAGTGGCAATATCATTGTTGCTATATTTTGTTATCTGTCTATCTATCAGTAGTTTCCTTCTTGAGATGAAATTATTTGATAATGTTTGTTTCATTGCTCTAGCTCATCATCAGTTAGTGTTTTTGCAGAACTAAAGACTGATCCTCTTAAGGATTGAAGAGGAATATTTTTGAAGTAAATTGAGTGCTGTCACAGATTTCAACACATAAGTAGTGGATCTGGTATGAAAATTGTGTATTTTATCTTATGCATTTCCAAAGAATTGTACTCTTCTCTTGTGTGACAAAATGCTTTGTTTTGTTGTAGTTTAAACTTTTTTTTTTCTGTGAATACTATTTACATTTTTGTACTTGATTTTGAGGAGTCCTTAGGATTGTAACCCATGAATTTCGAATGCCATCTTATCTATTTAGGATTTGCAGTGTATTAGCTACTACACACGGTACTATTGTTGAACTATTGAGCAACTAGTTATAGCTACTCAGCATCATAAGGAATAAGTGTGAAATAATGAGATTATTGGTCACCCTTTCAACAAAAATGTTTAAAATCCTAAGAAGTAGAGGTTTGAACATAATAGATATGTTTAATTAGTTTAATTAGATGGTGCAAATTATTTTGGCTTTGGAACTATTAAACATGGTTGAGGATGCGGGGTAGATCAATTTTTTTCAAATTTGTGAGGATGTCTAAAACAAAAATAACCTTCTCAAATTTTGACAAAATTTGAGAAGAATGGAGAAGTTGCATAGGATGACTTGAATGGGATTAGATTTCAAATGAGAGTTGCATAAATTTGTACAAACATTTGAATATCAAACTTTCCTAAATAATATATACATATATGGAATTTTGGCATAAATTCTGGAAAGGAAGTCATGGTTACAAAACCATAAGAATAAAGACTTCACACAATCAACATGTTTTCATTTTTTACATTGTGTTATTAACCTCACCAGTTTTGAGAGGAGAGAGAGTATTAGGGTGGTCACTCAATGCAATTTCTTTTAGATATGGTGTTTAGTAAAGAATCAACAATATAACTTGGCCATCTATTTTTAAGTTATTTATATGCAATAGATATAAGAAAATTACCATAATCGTTATTAGTGTCAATTATAGTCTAGTGTAATGGTACTTGTGCTCAATTTAGCTACAATTATTGCAATAATTCATAACTACTGACCTTTGGCGTCCATTGCGACAATGTATAATATCGATTCCTCCTTAATGTTAAAGAGATAATCTAAGTATCATCCTATTAATTTATATGTGAGTAAACTAAACAAAAGAAGAATTATAGTCTAACAAGTTATCGCCATAACCTTTTGAATAGTAGCTAGTACGATCTTGCAATAAGTGTATACAATCATGCAAGACCACGTTATTATGCCAACTTGTTGCTTGTGTTTTATGTGTAAATTAAATTCCCACTAATATAACATAATGTTCTCATTCTTATGTTAAATTAGGATGCATTTTTGCTCAATGGATAAGAGTTGGATGAACAGTGTTAGAGTTTCCCGTGAATACATTGATGGAAAGAGAATGTTTATGAATTTTGAGGTGGAAAAAAGGGCAAAAATTGTGAAATTTCATGCCCTTATACTCGTTGCATGAATTGTTATTTGAGGTCTTAAATGAATGTTTTTGACCATTTAATGAGATTCGGCATGGACCAATCATACAACCACTAGGTTTTACATGGTGAAATGCCAGAATATAGATTTATCTCTAGGGAAGAAAGGCTTGACAATGCAAATGTAGACATTGATGGGATGGGCAATGATATTAATGAGGATGATGGTGATGAGGAGGATGATGGCATGCAAGATTTGCTTCATGTTGTGGGTACTTTCTTAAATGATTGTCCAATTGATGAGGATGGAAGGAGTCATCGTATAGGCGTCAGAGATTCTATAGGACAAGGCTTTCATGAATTGTTGAGTAAAGCAATTGAAGAGTTGTACCCCGGATGTACAAACTTTTCAAAGTTTTCATTTTTAATAAAGTTGCTTCACTTAAAAGTATACAACAAGTGGAGCAATAAGTCATTTGACATGTTACTTGCTCTGCTGAGGGATGTATTACCTAATTGTGAAACTTTGCCGAACTCCTATTATGAAGCAAATCAATTTCTACGGAGCCTAGGTTTGGGTTATGTGTCGATACATGCATGTAAGTACGATTGTTCCCTGTTTTGGAAAGAGTATGGGGACTTGCAAAGTTGTCCCAAGTGTGGGACATCAAGATGGAGAATTAATGATGGCAGGGTTAAAAAGATACCTCATAACGTATTGCAGTACTTTCCATTAACGTCTAGACTACAATGATTATTCATGTTAAGTAAGACCACTAAACAAATGACTTGGCATAATGATAGGCCTAAAGGTGACGGTAATACCATGGTTCATCATCTTCTTTCGTGGACTCTTCCAATACAATATCACATTCATTCTTACCACTGCTTGTCTCTAAGTCCTCCAAATCGTCATTCAAACATTGATCAAAATTCAATAAAACATTATTTAATACAACAAATGCAATATCATTTCGATATAAAAACTCTAAGGAACATTCCTCGACTTCCAGTAGAACTTCATAAGACTCCTCAACGTCATTTGAACCTTCTTCATTACTTGCAAAGTGATATCATACGCACTTCTAACTTCACATTCATGCACAATTCGCCAATTTGAATTGAGTAACAAATCTTCCATATAAAAAACTTGCTTCGCTTGGTTTGCTAAAATAAATGGGTCATTCTTGAACCAAAACTTAGTTACGTTGATGCTTTTTACAATGCTATCGACCATCATATTCGAATTTTCAAGATCGCACCATTTACATTTGAAAAGAACAACACTTTTATCCTAACATATTCAAGCCTGATAATATTTGTCAGCAGCCTATAAAATGTAATATTATCTTGCCCATAATTTCCTAACACTGCAACACCACTATTTTGTGTAATCCTACGCAGATCACGGGATTCAGTGCGAAATCACATGCCATTTATATTGCATACAATATACTTCTACACCAAACTATGAGGTCCATATGCTAATGCATAGAAAGAATCAAAAATATTTCTCGTCATCTATAACAAGAAATGAAAATTAGTTAATAATATATAATTACTAGTGTAGACCATGTACAAACCTTCTTCTCACCCGATGCTTTATCCATAAAGAAAATTGTTCTCTATGTCTCCTGCCAACGTATAATAGACTTTGTTGCCTCAACTCATCCATGCGCTCACTATGGATGAAAAAAATTCAATCAAGATTATATGAAATATCTCTACTTATTATATATCTTAATTTCACAATAGGTTAGAATTACTTAATTAATAAAGGGCCTAATCTCATGGCAATTCATAAGCACCTACCAATGTGCAATCTCTAGCTCATTTGTAGGAAGAGCAATTATTTTGCCAGCACCAATTGGCTTACATTGTTGGAAGTGCACTAATATGTCACTACCATCAACCATATCATTGATTTGCTCTGGCACGTTGAAGTTGGTTTCAATTCCTTTTAGATACATTGAACAGAATGTCATGCACTCTTTAACAACATACGTTTCAACAATTGACCCTTTTGGACGTGCTTTATTTTTAACAAAACCGTTTAGTGTACCTAGGAATCTTAACAAATAATTAACCATAATTAGATTAGATACTATTTAGTTAATTTTTTAGAGTGATGGGATAAATTTAAATAATACTTCTCAATTGGATACATCCATCTATATGCAACTGGTCCAACAAATAAGGCTTCATTTGTAAAATGAATAGCCAAATGTACCATGACATCAAAGAATGTCGGTGGGTATATCATTTCAAGTTTACATAAGATTAAAGTTATCTTAAGACACATTTTCCTTACATCATCCTTATTCAAACTTCGTCTACAAATTCAGTGAAAGAAGTTCACCAACTCCATTAAAATACCTATCACATCTTTATTCAAGATAGCACGTGTTCCTAATGAAAAAATTCTTTGTAACAATATATGACAATCATGAGACTTAAATCTAGTAATCTTCCTTTCATTAACATTAAAACATCTAGATATATTAGATTCTGGAAACCTCACATGTTTTACAAACTCACAAAACTTCTTCTTCTCATCGAAAGACATTGTATAGCATATTAGAGGTTAGCCCAAAATAGTTCCATCAGTTGTTCTTATCAAGTGTAATTCCTTTCAAATGTTCATATCTTCCAAATGAAGCCTAGCCTTAATTGTATCTTTGGTTTTACCTTCAACATTCATCAAAGTAACAAGGATATTGCCACAAATATTCTTTTCTATATGCATGATATCAAGGTTATGCCTCAATCTTAACTTATGCCAATATGGTATATCAAAAAGAATGCTTTTTTTAATTCCAATTAAACTCTCCTTCCAATCTCTTTCCCCTCTTATTGCTGGGGGTGCTTTCCATAACATATATTCTGCACATGATATAATTGTTCCACCATATCATCTCCTTCTGGTAAGTTAGGTATAGGTCGAGGATCACTCTTGCCATCAAACTTCTTGCTTTTTCTCCATGGATGATCGTAAGAAAGGAAACGTCAGTGGCCTAAGTAACCAATCTTGCTTCTTAAGTTACAAGAAGGAGTGTGTTTGTTACAAATAGGGCATGCCTTATAGCCTTTTGTGCTCCACCGAGAAATAGTACCATAGGCTAGAAAGTCATTGATAGTCCATATTAAAGCTGCATCCATTTGAAAATTTTCTCCTTTTGAAACATCAAAACCATCTTCCCATAACTCATTTAACTTATCTACTAATGATCTCATATAGACGCCAATTTCTCTACCAACTGCTTTTAAACCTGGAATAACCAGTGATAGCATAAAGAATGACTCATCGATACACATCCAATGGGGTAAATTGTATGCTAAGAGAACAACAAGCCACACATTATATGATAGTGACAAATTGCCATGTGGATTGAATCCATCTGTTGCTAAGCCTAGTCTAACATTACATGATTCTATGGCAAACTCAGGATATAGCTCTTCCAAGTTTCTCCATCAAAAAGATGAACTATAGTATTACTGTCACCTTTAGGTCGATCATTATGTCATGTCATTTTTTTAGCGGTCTTACTTAATATGAATAATCATTGTAATTTAGACGTTAATGGAAAGTACTGCAATACTTTATAAGGTATCTTCTTACCCCTGCCATCATTAATTCTACATCTTGATGTTCCACACTAGGGATAACTTTCCAAGTCCTCAGACTCTTTCCAAAATAGGGAACAATCATACTTATATGCATGTATCGACACATAACTCAAACCTAGGCTCCCTAGAAATTGATTTGCTTCCTAATACGACTTTGGCAAAAATTTACAAATAGGTAATACATCCCTCAGCAGAGCAAGTAACATGTCAAATGACTTATTGCTCCACTTGTTGTATATTTTCAAGTGAAACAACTTTATTAAAAACGACAACCTTGAAAAGTTTGTTCGTCTGGGGTACAACTCTTCAGTTGTTTTACTCAGCAATTCATGAAAGGCACCTATAATAGAATCTCTAACACCTATAGGAGGACTCCTTCTATCCTGAATAATTGGACAATCATTTAAGAAAGTACTTAAGAAAGTACTCACATCATCAAACAAATCTTACATGTCATCATCCTCCTCATCACCATCACCTTCATTAATATCATTGCCCGTCCCATCTATGTCTCCATTTGCAGCATCAACCCTTTCTTCACTAGAGATAAATCTATATTATGGCAGTTCACCATGCAAAACCCATTGGGTATAAGATTGGTCCATGTTGAATTGCATTAAATGTTCAAAAACATTCATTTGAGACCTTATATAATAATTCATACAGCATGCACAAAGGCATGAAATTTTACACTCTTTGCCCTTTCTTTTGGCCACAAAATTCATAAACATTCTCACTCCATCAATGTATTCACGGGAAACCCTAACAATGTTCATCCAACTCTTATCCATTGAAAAGTGTCAAAATACCTATTAATTAAATATAAGAATGAGAACATTATGTTATGTTAGTGGCAAATCAACAAAGACTCTTACTCGTATGCTTAATGAGGTAGTTTAACACTTTTCATCAAAGGTCTCAAAAAATAGAAATGTACAATCACCTAATACACAATAGCTCTGTAATTCATACATCAACTCTTGGCAATTTATTTACTGTATTATTTATTTAATACTTTAGGGGAATTGCATGGAGCAAAATATGGCATTTCATAGAGCAAATTCAATAGCTATAGTATGAATGCAAACAAACCAATTAACAATCTAGCAATTTGATACTTATAAGTTAGCATACCTGCTTCTTGTTATCCAATGACTCCTCCAACTATCTCCTCCTCACACTTAGAAATAGTATCTATCATAAAGTACAATAAATTAGAACTAAACTTCAGTAATTAAATGTATAAAATCTCATGAACAGATATTGTTTAGTATAGTAGCCACCAAGTTCACAAAACAATTGATATGGTGTATTATTGTATTTCAACCTGTGACAAATGATTTGGTGTATTTTGTAACCAAATCACATATTTGCTACTTAAACTAAATGAACATTATTACTTTGCTTAGAGGTTGTATATAGATGATAAATTCACGAGAAGTTTCCATGTATGAATAGATCATATATGCAAGGATAAATGATGTTTCTGGATCCAGTGGTATATTGGCTATCTAACTAATGTATGTTTTTACCAAATTATGAATTCTAATATATTACATTTAACTATACTTGTCTTTTAGTAGCAAAACAAAGTTGAATAAAATTTAGAACAAAATTTTATATCTCCATTCAATAATAAAAAGAAAAAAGTAGCAAAACATATTACTATCTCTTTAATGTTCTTAATGAAGCATTTAACCCACAAAAGTAAACCGCTTTATTAGGGTAGAACATGATAGATTTAATTGATAGGTTTTTGGGATAAGAACTTTATGATTGTATTATTCTTATTCCACTAGGAAAATCTCTTGTCAAAACCCCACTAAATGACCCTAAAAGTTTATAAACTTGTCTCATTTGATATAAAAACAAAATTTCCCTTCCAATCATTTAAACTTTTAGGAATTATCAACAATTGAAACATAGTCCTCATGCTGAAATTATTCCTCCTAAGCTTGTATTAGTGCATGAATTTGAACGATTAAAAGGAATGATAAATCCATGTTGCAAGCTTTAGGCATACAATTTCAGGAAAAACTTCCGAGAGATATTTCCCAACTAATGCCTGGATAAGGTGCCATGGCAAAAATCTCTATCTCACGTTTCGGTTGAGATTCTCTCTCTTGTTTCCGATAACAAGCCTCCCTCTCTTTGTTTTTTCGATCCGTCTTCCTCTACAGCTCCTATCTGTAGTTCTGTTTATTCTGGTTCTTATGGCTACCTCCACGAATGAGAACAGTTTGGTGAATGCGATGTATCAACGTTTGCACTTGGAGGAAGAGCAACGTATTTTAGACTATGCTGAGGAACCAACATTGGGCGAACCGCAACCCCCAGAGACGACTTGGCAACATTGTGTGGTGGGACGCCTCCTGACGGAAAAACCTATCAACTTTATGATTTTTAAGCAGATTATGGCGAGTGTGTGGCGCCCTGTCAAAGGTCTTATGGTTAAGGAGCTGGGTAACAATGTCTATCTTTTCCAATTTTTCCACCACCTTGACGTTACCCGAGTGCTCAAGGACGGACCTTGGAACTACCAGCAAACTCCTATTCTACTACATGTCCTTCAGCCACATGAGAATCCGCGTCATATCGAGCTAGTGAAACTGGAGTTATGGGTCCAATTGCATAACGTCCCCAATGGTTTTATGTCAGAGAGAGTCGCCGGCGATGCAGGTAACTACATTGGTGAATACATCGAATCCGACCCCCGTAACTATTTACGTATATGGAGGGACTTTATGCGTATTAGGGTTGCTATTGATATTCGACAGCCGCTGAAACGAAAACTAATGATCAAGCGACCTCAAGGAGAGCCAGCTTGTTTGGAGTTTAAATATGAACGCCTGAACACATTCTGTTATTTTTGTGGTATCGTGGGACATACTGATAGGTTTTGCCGACTTCTCTATGATTACCCAAACTTCCCAAGAGACAAGTTCGCCTACGGTAATTGGTTAAAGGCTGAATCCAAGCGACAAACCTCCATCGGAGCTAGATGGCTGCGTTTAGAAAACGACCTTCTGCCAGAAGGGGAAGGGAGTACTCCAACATCCCCGACATGGTTAGCCCACCAACGAGAATCACGCTCTGATATCGGCAGATCTCATTATACCACCGAGCTTCATGGTCCCCAACTGCCAACCATATACGGCGAAACTCAGAAAGCAAACGATCCGAATCTTACAGGTGTGCCCAGTCAAACTTTTCATTTAATGCCCATTGTCAGCGCCGTGCCTACGGAAACCTCACCCCAGTTGCTCTCAGATACAATAGTCATTACGGACCCTAAAAGACGGCGCCTACGGGAGGAATCTGACATGATGCCTGAATCGATTCACATGGAGGTGGTCTCGGCAAGTAATGAAACCGAGCCAAAAAACTTGGAACTGGTGGGTCCTGGCTTCCAGGCCCACCTAGAGTTATGAGTACCTTGAGTTGGAACTGTCGGGGGCTTGGGAACCCACGCACAGTTCGAGCCTTAAAAGACCTTGTGTCTGATAAGAAACCCAACTTTATTTTTCTTATAGAAACGAAAATAAAAAAAGCAAGTGTTTTACGCATCAAAACAACTTTGGGGTATAGTGGTATGTTTGTTGTTGACCCCATTGGCATAAGTGGTGGGCTAGTGTTAATGTGGAAAGACAAAAATATGGCCCGTTTGCTGAGTTTCTCTAGTCATCACATTGATGTTGAGGTCCACATAGACGGCGTGCCACAGTGGAGATTAACCGGATTCTACGGTTATCCAGAAAGACCCAATCGGAGGCAAGGATGGGATTTACTCAGATCACTCTCCTCACGCTCCAGGCTGCCATGGTGTGTTCTAGGCGATTTCAACAACATTCTGTTCTTATCAGAGAAGCAGGGTCACACTCCTCATCCTCGTTTCTTGTTGGAGGGATTTCGTACGGCTATCACCGATTGTCATCTCCATGACTTGGGCTTCGATGGACCACGATTTACATGGGAGAACCGCAGAGATGATGCAGCAATAGTGAGGGAACGATTGGATCGGGCGTTGGGGACGCGTTCCTGGACAGACATCTTTCCGCTGGCTACAGTATCGGTGCTACCAGCAGTATCCTCCGATCATCTCCCCTTATTCCTTTCCCTAGGTGTTACACTGCAAAAATATGTGGCGAAACGTTTTTGATTTGAAACAGCATGGTCTCTTGAAACTGATTGCAGACAGAAGGTTAGCACTGGCTGGGCCGCCGGTACTTTTGAATCACTTACTGATCGCCTTACGTCTTGTTCCAAATACCTTCATTCATGGGCACAATCGCATCAGCAGCAGTATCACCATCGACTCCGAAGCGTTAAACGTCAGCTGTCCCTTTTACGAAAACAATCCACTGTGGATATGGCAGTCCTACGATTTACTGAGAAACAGTATAGTGACCTCTTGTTGCAAAACGAAGTTTACTGGAAACAGAGATCAAAACAACATTGGTTAGCCGAGGGCGACTCTAATTCTAAATTTTTTCATGCGATGGCCTCCCACAAATACCGGAAAAATTTTCTCTCTCGACTACAGAACAGCACTGGCGATTGGGTTGATTGGAATTCCGGTTTACCGGAGCTGATTTTGGACTATTATCGACAACTTTTTACCTCTTCAAATGGGGATCCCGAAGCCCTTCTACGATATGTCGAGCCTAAGGTCACTCCTCTTCACAATGACTTATTATTAGCTTCGTATACAGGAGAGGAAATCCGGCAAGCCTTGTTTCCAATGCATCCACAGAAATCTCCGGGACCAGATGGTTTCAACCCAGGTTTTTTCCAGACTTTTTGGGATATAGTAGGCAAGGATGTTACTCATGAATGTTTACAGTGCCTGAATGGCGAAGCTCGGATGCCAGGACTAAATCACACTAATGTTCTCCTCATTCCAAAAAAGAAAACTCCTGTGACTATGAATGACTTACGCCCTATCTCTTTAAGCAATGTCACTGATCGGATTGTATGTAAGGTGTTGGCTAACAGATTGAAGAACATTTTGCCACAGGTCATTGCTGACACACAGAGTGCGTTCATCCCCAATCGCCTGATTACTGATAATATAATTGTCGCCTATGAATTGTTTCATTCGCTTAAACGGAAAACACAGGGTCATTTTGGTTTCCTTGCCTATAAAACTGACATGAGTAAGGCATATGACAGAATTGAATGGGGCTATTTGCGATCGATTCTGTTGAAATTAGGATTTGATGCTTTATGGGTTCACAGAATCATGCACACCGTCACATCTGTCTCCTATTATTTTACCCGGGGAGCTGAGGAGTATGGCCCGTTAATTCCTAGTAGGGGCCTTCGGCAAGGAGATCCTCTCTCACCGTATCTATTTATACTTTGTGCGGAAGGTCTTTCGGCTATATTATCTAAATGTCAAGCCCAAGGCTCTCTTCATGGCGCTCTAGTCGCAAGAGGGGCCCCTCCGGTGTCCCATCTTTTCTTTGCAGATGATGCCCTTTTCTTTACCCGTGCCACACATGAGGAGGCCTTAAAGTTGAAAGAACGTTTACACATATATGAGACGGCTTCGGGGCAGCAAATAAATCTTTCCAAATCCGGGGTCTCTTTTACCCCTAATACAGTAGAGACTTCTCGACAATTGGTTTGTCAAATCTTGGGTGTTGCTGAGCTGAATGGGCATGATACCTATTTGGGAATGCCATCTGCCATTGGAAGACATAAAAGACAGGTGTTTAATTATGTGGTGGAAAAATTAACCAAAATATTGCAGGGATGGAAAGCAAAATTGTTATCTAAGGCGGGTAAAGATATCTTGCTGCGAACGGTAGCTCAAGCAATGCCAAACTACATCATGTCTCTTTTCCTATTACCTGTCGATATTTGTAAGGATTTGGAACATCTTATGAATGGTTTCTTTTGGCATAATGGAGGACTGGATACTAAAGGCATCAACTGGCTCTCCTGGAAACGTATAGCCATCCCAAAGATTTATGGAGGGTTAGGATACCGTGACTTACGCCAATTCAACCTTGCCTTATTAGCAAAGCAAGGGTGGAGACTGCTTAAATATCCACACTCTTTTGCTGCAAAAATTCTCAAGGCACGTTATTTTCCTACCTCTGATTTTTTTACAGCACCTCTAGGCCATAACCCAAGTCAGATATGGCGAAGTATCTGTCAAGCACGACCCATTTTACTTCAGGGTTGCCAAAGACGAGTTGGAGATGGGGCTACTATCAACATCTGGAAGGATTCTTGGTTGTTGGATGAGGCGGATCCTCTTATTCAGACAGAATTCATAGAGGCCTTGAATCTATATGTGGTGGCTGATCTCATGGTAGGACGACAATCGAACGAAACGCTGATCCGCAATTCTTTCACCCCACGGGATGCTAATCTTATCCTACAGATTCCATTAGGATTGTCACCTTTGCCAGATGATTGGGTTTGGACTAAAAATAGAGTCGGGGAATACCAAGTCAAAGACGGTTATCGCCTTACCACAGAGCTGACCACTGGCCATTTCAATGTTGCAAGCTTTCCTTGGGAAAGAATCTGGCAGGTTCAAGTTCCAGGTAAAGTTCACATTCTTATATGGCGCATCCTTCGTAATATTCTCCCATGCAGAACCACATTGAGAGGCCGACATATAACAGTGGACGACACTTGCCCTATTTGTGGTCAGACTACAGAAACACCACAACATGTATTCTATTACTGTGCATTTGCCCAGTCTGTTTGGCTTCTCTCTACTGTGGGTTGGCACCCTATACCGTCTTTACAAGAATGGCTTCTGCAAGTGGTAACTTCCTTTACGCATCCCCAACAGGAGGAGATCTTCATGATTCTCTGGAGCTTATGGATGTACCGTAATAACGTTGTGTGGACATCAAGTACTCACTCTCATCAATTTGTTATTGGTCGGGCAAGAACAACTCTGTCTGAATGGCAAGCGGCTAGAGCATCACATGCTCCAGGACAACCCATCAACCATCGTGCTCCTACTTCTTGGGTGGCTCCAAAACCCAACCACTTTAAATGCAATATCGATGTGGCTTTATTAGAGAATGGTTTCTATGGCCTTGGCATGATCATCCGAGACTCCCAGGGGTCAAATTGTGCCGGGAAAGCTATGATTCTTCCAGGTTGGCGAGATCCACAAGTCGGTGAAGCTCTTTGTTTTCGCGAAGCATTGAGTTGGTTAAAAACCTTATCTTTCTTTCCGATTTGCGTAGAAACAGATTGTCAGATTGTTACCCAGTTTTTGCATTCTACGCTAGCATTTTCTTCCTATTTTTCGATCATCATTCAGGATTGTAAAGCTCTGCTTAACGAGCTTCCTTTTACCTCATATGCGTTTGTTCGAAAACCAGCGAATCAAGTTGCTCATACGATAGCTCGGGCAGCTAATTCTATGCCTGGTTTAGAATGGGGGATATGTCCTCCTTCTTTTCTGTATGCTGCTTTAACTATGGATATCAATCATATGCGCTGAGCGCAATCGTTCTATCAAAAAAAAAAAGGCATGGCAAGACTGAATATCTATAAACATACACACATTTGGACTAGTGAAAAACTACCTTGTCATTTAACATTTATTTCTCTACTTGCAAAAAAGTTACAATTTATCCTACACTAATAAAAAGTTTCTCTTTTGATTATGAATTAATAAGTAGAAGTTTCTATCATTATAATAAAGGCATTCAAGTAGAAGCCGAGAAATTATCAATATGCCCACTCTTCGTTTCTTTGTAGGAAATTGTTGTTTACTGTTGATGATGCACCACCAAATTTAGAAGGTTGCAGTTAGTGAAGAAACAAAAATTAAAATTTTATTTATACTTTATACCTGTTTATATTACTTAAATTTATATTTATTCTTATTGTGAATAGGTTTTATATAATTCTTGTTAAATAAAGGTTGATATATAGTTTTACTTAAGTTTAATTAAATAATCAAAAAATTAAGAAAAATTATATTTATATTTAGTTAAATACATGATTAAAAATAGACAATATATAGTTAATTTATTTCATGTTATCACATGATTTTTCTTTTAACATGACAGGAGGAAGAAATTTAATCACACGTGCAAATTTAGTGAAGATTATTTGCGCGTAGGTGGATAAGATTCGAGAAACCATGAAAACCATTTAACACGAGGTGTATGATTCCTGAAAAGGACAGACGAAACAGCAAACAACATCAAACAGATAAGAGAAAGGACAAAGCATTGATCATTCCAATACAAATAACACTGGCTACTGGCTATTCCTACCTAACAAGCCCCACTCACAAAGAGACAACTTAAAACGGTAGCGAATACAAAAACAACAACGAGAGTTTACTTTCATCTTTGTTAGGCAAAGGAAGTCAATACCCGAACCTAAAACCCTTGCTTTGACAGACACGCACCACTAAGGCAAGGATCATCAAAGGTGCGTTCTTGACTTCCACTTTTTGTGTTTTTTGTTTTTAATAAAGTGTTTGAAGCAAACATCATACTCCTTGTAATTAAGCTTACTCCATAGATCGTTTGTTTTTCTTTTTCTTGATCAGTTCCCCTTCTCTTCCTTCTCTTGCTCTAGCTGCAGAAGAACATTGCATAGGGTTAGAAGACTGATACCAAAATGACATAATGAAAAGAGAATAAAGACATTGGTTTGGTTTATTGATCCCGTAGGCTTATATATATGTTACGACTTCATGAAACCCTAATTCCTCCTAGGCATTAGGGTTTTTAGTCATGTCCTTTAGGTACTGTTATAAGCAACAAATATCTGACGTTAAGCAAACTTAATGAGACTTTGATTTTTGAGCATTTCGGTTAATTGCAATCAATACAACGACAGCAATTGGCTTTGCTAATTGCCACCATATAGACATAGTACAACTCTGATAATGCACCTATAGTATCGATTTGGACGTTAGTTTGAAAATATTGTTACAATGCAGATTAATGTGAACACGTTTCAGACAATTTTCTTACAAGATGACATGACATGTCATGCCTTTCTCTAACTTAAGGTGGGCTAGCTGCCAAAATAATGAAACATATCGTTGTGACAGGAAATATGTTCTGTCCCAAATTAGAGTATAAGGAGATTCCAAAATGATAAGATATATCATCCCTATTTAGATATTACGGAGGTAGGTACTATCTCCAACTCAGGGTGAAGGATAAAAAAGAACACTGTTAAATTGCTCTCTGAATTAAAAAGAAATAAAAAAAATGTAAATGAGAGGAGAAGCTAGGGTGAACTTACGAAAATTCAGTCAGGGTTAAGCATTCTCGCCCATAACTGAGGCCTTGATCCTTTCAACTGTGCACTTAATTAGGCTGTTTACAGTTGCTACTGATCCAAGGGAGAGTTTAGCAGTTGGAACTGAGTCAACTAAGATCTGAAAAGCAACAGTGATTAATGCGCCACCAGATCCAACAGCGCTAATTCCTCCACCAGAGCTCGTTTCAGGCCCATCAGGAAGTATGGCAAAACCTGATGGAAGTAGCGCAACGTAGTCTGGGTCTCCACCACTTAGTACAATGTTCATTGCTGCAATGTCCACTGGCGCATATATTACATATGAGCCTGTAGAATCTGTGGAGCTCTCTTGGAGTATCAACATGTTGCTTTGGCTTGAGTTTGTACTCTACATTTGGCGTTTGCATGCAAATATCAGACTGCAAGTTTAATTATGTAAAAGAAAAGCTGTAACACAATTTCATTCAACTTACATCAACACGGAGCAAAGACACGCAGTTTCCAGGATCCCGTCCATTAGCTATGTGAGACATTTCTTGAACTTCCCCACCATTTGAAAGGATATCCCACTGTAATAATATTTAGTAAAGAAATATTTGTCACTATGAACAATGTAGAATTCTTTCGTTTAGAGTACTATACGATTATCCTTGATCTGGGTGAAAATTTGTGAATTCACCAAAACACATTAATTTCTTTATATTTTTTTTCCAATTTTATTTCGACAACAACAAACTGAAATTGCTATAATTGCTAGGCTTTGATTACCTCACTTCGTTGGCTCTCATCTCTGAGGAAATCAAACACTCTCTTAGGTGGAACAGGAATCCAAAAAGAAGTTGCAGCGCTGAGAACGATGCCGGGAGGCCTGCCTGGGTCATCCATACTCTTCCTGGTCATGACTCTTACATCATCAGAGCCTGTTGCTGATAATGTTGTCCATGCGTGTGCAGTAGAAGCACTAACGCCTGTGCAAAAACTCATTGCCATTCTTTCAGCCAGCTTCAACATACTCTTCCTTCCTTCTGGAGTTGTTATGACTGCCAATTAATGAAGATGTAAGTGTGATTATTCACTACACATAATATTTATCAAGTGGATTTGAGGAACGGCTATAAGTACCACAAAGATCTCCCACTGGAATATTAACTGCCATTGAACTTGCAAGACGTTCGCATTGTCGATCTAAGGTAGCCATCCAACGTTTTGCTCCGAAAGCAAGACCAGAGTCGACCAAACTTTTATATAAATGATGAACCGATCTATCGTCCACTTCAATGTGCTCAACCCAGGTCACCTGCACAACCATACATCATGGTTTACTATTAGATAGAATTCAATTTTCTAGGATAAGAATAGTAATAAAGAGTTGGAATTACGACCTTGGAGTAACCATTTGGTAATTCTGCTATTAAGCAACCTGATGGTCGCCTTCTATTCTTGGATATAGGGCTAGGGCGTAAATTATCCAAGGAAACATCAACCACTGCCCAAGTCCCATCAGCATGGAGCTTACAATATCTCACAAAGTAAGTTTCTCGAGTTGCGACGAGTGGCGAAGGTACTTGGAATTCTGCTGACATCTGAAATTTTTTTTCTTTTCAAGTTAATAATGCAATGATCAAAATGCAAACAAACCATATTAGTGTACTGAAGAAGTTCAACATATTGACTACCACTTGCAAGGCTCCATTATAGTTCCCAGCCACTCCTGTTGACAGAACATCCAGGGTCATTGCCCGAGATACTATACCCGAAAACACAGTGGACCATTGACTCTGGAAAACAATATTGCATAAAGCAGCACTTAGTTATTCATCTAAATATCTCTTCATTCATATTGATTCCAATTTCCAATCCATGATGACGAAAACGTACCACATCCATGAGAATCTCAACAAGGCTAGCATGGTTCATAATAACAACAGCAGTTTCTCTCGAAGCTTCAGACCTTGATCCCAATGGTTTTGGCCCAATTCCCCTAGGGAAAGTTCTCAGATATTCCTCTTCATTCAGCACCTCAGTGCCATTTTCACCACGAACCCACAATGGTTCCTCAGTCTGAGCCATTCTCATGAGTTCCTCCATCGCTGCAACAGCAAGTTCAACTATGATTGGCTTTTCCGCCTCCGTGGGGCTAGTAACCGACCTAAGAAGATCTGTAGCTCCATACATGTCGCCAACAAAGCTTGATTGCGTTCCGAAACTTCCAAGTCCCCGATCAAGAGACCTAGGAGGTAAATTTGGAGCAAACTGGGAAAAAGAAGCCAAGGGCTTGCCGACGTACTTGGCAGCGATTGCGGATATTCTATCAATCTGTAATGTGAACAAATAAAACCCCTTTATATTTCAACAATAATCGAACATTATATTTCTTCCAGTGTTCCACTAGTTACCTCTTCTCTTAAACGAGCATTCTCGATTCGCAAATGCTGCTCGTCAAAGGACATCTCACCAAGAGCAGCTGGGCCACCACAATTGGGGCATGAGGCATTACTTAGGGCTTCTCTGTACCTACTGTTTTCTGCACGAAGTTTTTCATTTTCTGCCTTGAGAATTGAGTTCTCGTGACGTTCATGTTGAGCCTGCAACAGATACAATGATTAGCAATGGAAGCTAATTTCATAGTTGGAAACAAAGTTCTAAATATTAGTGTAGTGTATCATATTTCTTGCTTAAAATATGAATTGAAAACAAAAAAATGGGGAACCAAAGGAAAAAGGAAATTCTGTAACTAATTAGGTCGGGAAAAATCATATTAACGTATATTAAGTGGCGAATGGCAAAGAAATAACTAGTGATTGCCAATACAATCGCCAATTGTATTTGCACAAATTGTATACCCCAGCTAATAGCCTTTAGGAATGATTCTGCCCAACTCAAGCAGGAGCAATAATGAATTTAAACCACCAATAAATAGCCTTAAAATTTAAATCGATGTCTTTGTAAGTTGGATATATTAAAAACACAAGGAAGGAAGGGTTCTTCTCGTCTCACCAAGCTTTTACTAATTCATAATAAGGTAGGAGTCACAATGAAGGGGAAAGTAGATCATAGAAGATCCCACAACCTTCATTTGGGTGCGCTTGTTCTGAAACCAAAACTTGACTTGCAAAGGCACTAATCCTAACTCGCGACCGAGCTCCTTTCTTTGCTTGTCATCAGGATGCGGGCACTCCTTGAAAAAACTGGAAACGTCAAAAATACCAAGAGCTCAGTCATTGGCATGACACGGTTATTAAAAACTTGTTACACCTCCATTTCCATCCAATATATAAAGTTAAGAAGACTTAATAAACTGCAATTGCTTACGCTTCCATCTCTTGGATTTGACGTTGTGTATGCCGATGATAACGCTTCCTTTTAGGGCGTTGGTTGGGATCCTCATCACCGGAGAGATGGTCATTTGTTTCGGTGCCTGATTTAGTCTCATAATCATCATCCTTCAGCTTCCCCAAATCACTTTCTGAAATTCTTGGTGTCATATCAAACATATGGTGGCTCTCAAACATGTTTGGTTGGAACATGTTGATAAATCTTAAACCACAGAAATCTTGAAGCTATGCCCTTCAATCTGTACTCACAACAGATAATGGAAGGAAAAGAATAATCCACTGCAGATATATGGCATGTTAATAAATGCTCAAGAACTTTAGTTGGTAAGGATTTACTTACACTAAGAGAGGACTAACAAGAAAAACCAAACCAGGCCTTTTTATTGAAAATATATTAGTTAGATATCTGAACCTTTTAAGGCATGTGATTTGTATTCCACAAGCAGCGCTTGTAGGAACGTATATGCAGACCTGAAACACAAGCAAGCCTTCTCTCTGTCTCTTTGGATTTGACACACACACACACACAAAATCTCTTCTTCGTTCATACACGAAGAATGTTTCTTGAAAATCCTAGTCTTCCAAGCTTAAGTACATATAGGTGGTCCGAGAAGCATATTTCATTCGGTGAAAGGACGGGACATCGAGGTGATGATGATCAAATACCAAAATAGCTAAACTAGAATCGTCCCACCACTACGAAGAAAGCTAGATCCAGAAGAGACAGAAAAAGAATCCGTGGAATAATATAACCACAGACATGGTCGAGGATCAGCAGAAGATTAAAGAAGTAGAGTAACAATTCTTTGTGGGAGAAATGAAAAAATGGAGAGAGAAATTGAACAAGAAAGACTGCACCTTGATTTACTCGCTGTGATGAGGAGAGGAATCCTGTAATTTCTCTTCTCCCTCAAACTCCATCGTAAACGGAAGGTCGGTTCCACACAAACCCTAAGCAACAGACATCTCTCTCTTTTCTTGCTCTTGTCTGGTTGTTGTTTAATATGTAATGGTCAAGGTTAGTATTTGTGGGGTTAGCTTAAGAGCTTCTTTTGAAGTTGTCTGAGCAAGCTAACAAGATTAATACAAGTAGTAAAAGCGCGCAAAATGACTTTGGATTTTGGTTTACCAAGAAAAAGTCTAAAGCCTATCTAGTGTTACGTGCCACAAGACTACAATTGGAAATTATAGCGTCAAGAGTTGACATTGAGTAAACCCCTTTGACACCGCCAACAATTTCAACACCCCAACTCCCAAGAATGTAACGCCCACTAAGATCTCGCTGAATCTCATTTCATACCCTTCTCTTTCTCTCTCCCTCTCTCCGACCCTATCTGCAAGAGACATTAACGCTAAAATCATAAATCTAGGAGTTGAAAAAAATGTATGAAATAGATAAATGTAGGATCTTGGATATTTCCAGATAGACGTCAATGGCGGACTTGGAGTACCATTTACAGGTATTCGATGCTGAAAAAGATTATTTAAGTCAGTGTGATATCTTACCAGCACAAAAGCTTTAAGGCGAAACCCCTCTCAAGTTCTTGGGATAGTCGAATAAAACAAGTGTTGATTAGCTTCTAAGATTTAGGAGGAACTAGAAAGATAGCTGTTAGAGCTTGAGGGGTCTGCTCTCCAGTTTGTTTAGTTGGTGACATAAACAGCACAAAGAATAGGGCACTGGAGGGGGGAGAGAGAGAGCAAACGATGACCATGTAAAAAAGAAAACAGAAGAGAGAGACAGAGAGGAAAGGGAAAGATGGAAATTGAAGAAGATGAGAAACAGAAGAAGAAAGGGAACAGGTGGAGAGTATGTGGCAGCAAAGGAGTTATTGCAGAGCGTATTGAGAGGGTGCAATAGCATTTATGGTGGGGAGGGAGAGGTGTAAATGCGAGAGAAGAGAGAGAGAGAGCGAGAGAGACTGAGAAAGGGAGCGAGGGTTTCTTGCTTTGAAGTTTCACAACAGGTATGGCTGATCCAGTTGTAATCACTTCCCAGGTTTCAACCATTTTCACTGTCAATGAATACAGTAATGCAGATAATCTTTGGACGTACGTAACTTTTATCATTCCTGTACATACATGCTGAAAGGTTAAATTCGATAGACAAAAAATTATTTGAAAGCAAAGCGGCTTTACGAATTGTCAAACCAAAGGAGTTATTGAAGGAGCTTATATATTGGAAAACAACAATATCGAAGGGGATATACATTAGTGTTTGACACTAAAGGTGATTTTTTTGGACATTGCGAGTGAAAATGGCTGCTGAAGATCGCATCAAAAGAGGCTACGGAACACACAGCCTGTTGAAAAAAATGTCTACAAGTTGAAAAATAAGTTGGCAAGTGAAGGAGAAAGAATCAATAGCACCGCATTGTTGACATCTTTAGGACACCGTCCTTATACACAAAATGCACGCATGAAGTAACCAAAATTTTCATGCAAATCTTTTGGGATTTGTCTATGACTTTCTTTACTCCATGTGCCTATAAAATATATGGAGTACATGAAGTTTTAGACACAGGTCTCTCATTTGTTGTTATGCGATTATATATACACTTAAGAGGCGTACTTTAAGGAGAAAAGATCCTCTGTCCAATATTATTCTGTCTTATTCTGTCTCATAGAATCTTAATCATTTATTTTGTGAGATCCACACGGGACTCATACGAGACCCATATAAATAAATGGCTGAGATTCATTGGATACAATAAAACACCATAATATTGAACAGAAAATCTGGACTCTGCTTACGAATATTTGGCTTAAGAGTTAAACACCAATTTATTCATATTATCTTGCCTTTGCCCGTGGACTAGGCAAAATTGTCAAACCACGTAAATCGATCTTGCATATTCAATTTAGCCCATTCTCATCTTGAATTATTTAGACAAAAATATATTTGTGCCCGGGAATAGTACCAAAGCCAATTAATTTTGCTCCGAACCGTGGAGAAATTGATGGTTGCCACCTTAGAAATGTCATATGACACAACCACTGATGACTACTTAATTGGAAATTTGATGCATACTTACATAAAATTAGTTGAAGATTAGGCTTATTTTGGAATTCTGTGAATCAAAATTAATTGCTTACTTTATTTGGACAAGTATATAGTTGGTAAGAGATGCCTTTGGACCTTAAGAAATTATTAATTCCTTAAACATCTCTGAAGCTTCCCCTTTAATAAAAACCTTAATTAGGGATTAGAGGGTTAATAATTTGTCCCTTACATATAAAAATTAAGAAACAAACAAATGAACATTTTAAAATTTCGATTGGAAAACAAGCACAAAGGACATCAGTTCAAGGTCATATTTTCAAGAGCAAAGTACACCGACTTCTCATAGCTTTTCAACTTAATTTCAGTTGTATATAGAGACTCCCGAGCATTAGAAAATGCCCAACTTACAGTCAACTCCTTACTAGCTTTTGTCGTTATTGTATTTACTGGAGGCATTCGAATAAAATCATGTTCAGTGATCGATGCATTTCCAAAAGATAAACAACTCACAATTAGTCTTATTCGATAATTCGTTAAATTATACTATGTTTTATCAGAAGATCTCAAGGATTCTTAGGAAAGCATCGCAGTTAAAATAGCTTGAGTATATTTAGACCTATTTGCCTTAATGTGGACTACTATGGAGCAGGAATTAATAGTAATTTTCTTTTAAACGAGTGTATATTTGAGTCCTTTTACAAATTATAAAGATGTTAAAAAGACTCGTAGCTGAAATGGAGTTCTAAAATGTCGGTTAAAGGTTAGCAACAATTGTGTAATTTAATCAATGAATCTTTGACTTAATGATATAGAAGTTGCGCCACTATATTTTATAGTAAATTAACTTTATAAGACATTGCTGTATACAATTATGTTTTAATCCGAAGTATTAAAATGTGGAAGATCGAAAGTCGAGTTTCATATTTTAATTTGAGTCGACATTTTTGGTATATTTAATTTATAAATCTATAACTTAGTGATATAGAAGGTGGAAAATAAAAAATGTTTTAATTCTCATAACCATAGTAAAATTTCTTTTAGAAAAAAAGACATTTGATGCTTGGGAGCAACTAGCAAAGTTATTTCTTTGTGAGCTACACCTTTTGGACTCTATTGGAGTCTTCATATGTTCTTTGGACCTCTTCACTAGAATTTTTGAGCTACACATCAATCTCCAAAAGGGTCATTTCATCCTATCCCAAGGAGCCTTACCTGTTGAGTCCACAATTGCTCCCGTCATTGGTGTGCAGACGAAGTCTCCATCATTGCTATCCTTGAGACTTCCCGTCTCCACAAGGTGGCTATGGTTTGCTGAATGCCTTCCTCATATTAAAAAAAATTCAAAGAAGGGCGCATTCTTGGGTTAACAAATTTTTGTCTTTTGTGGGAAAGCTTTAACTAGTTAAAATTTTCCTTAATTCCCTCCACATTTGTTGAAGCTCTCATGTTTTCCTCTCCAAGAATGTTATCAAAATAGTTGAACGACTCTTTAGAAACTTCCTTTGGGGTCATTCCAATGGGGCCAGAGATATTCCAAAAGTTATATGGCTGAGCTATATGTTTCTAAAATTGAAGGGGGATTAAATATCTCTCCATTGAAACTTGCCAATCAAGCTCTTATTCTTAAGCGCTTATGGTGGATATTACAGGATAATTGATGCAAATTTGATGGTTCCATTCGTAGTCTCTCAAGGGAAGGTGTATCTAGGAAAACACTATCAATCCTTCTCATTCCTAATTCTTGAATAAATTGATCCTTCTAAAGAATTCCGTCTAGAGTGATGTATGCTGCATAGTTGGAAATGGAGAAAAAGCCTTATTATGGTTTGACAATTGGTTTGGTCAAGACTCTTTTTTCCAACTTCTAGATACCGACCCAAGTCTCCTACCTGGGTTCAGATCTTTTGTCCCACTAAACCTGGCCCTATTCTGTCCCACAATAAAATGTCGACGTTTTTGTTTTATTTAAACCAGCGTCTGCGCGGCTTATCGCCTAAGCCATTTTGCTTCCCGCTTTACTTCTTCCATCAACTACTCACGTACGGTTTGCAAGCTATGGAGAAAATTTTGCTATGAATTCTCGATAGAAATCTCTCTTGTAGTAGAGAATTGGAAACGCCTCCTCGCTGGAATCGCTTTTCAGGTTCTCTCTCCTTCTTGTTGTTTATCTCTGGAATCTGTGATTCGCGGGTAAATGTTTGCCTCCCGAGTTGCTTTTCCATCTTTTCGGTGTTGGATTCTTCATTTCGATTGGGTGTTAAAGTGATGCGGATAAAATGGGTTGTTAATTTGACAGTACATACATGGGTTAGCTGCTCATGGAATTCATTAAAAGCTTTTCGTCAGGAGGTCCGTAAAGAACACAAAATGGAACCAACAAACTCCCCCTTACATGTGGTCTCCAAAACCTTCCTAAAAACTCCGGAACTGATTCCATCTCTCTTTTGTAACTTGGTACACTTGCTATTGGCGTCTTGTCTCACTTGATACTCATTTGCAGGAATGTATCATGCAATTTATGCCATTGTGGGATGGATGAATGGAAAACTGTTCAGAAGGGGCTATGGAATTCTGTCATGTCCCCCTTTGATGAAAGATATCTTGATGTAAAATTCATTGGTGAAATTCATGCTTCTGTTACTGTTGCCGTGGCAGAAGGTATGATTTGATCTTTCCTTTTCTCACTGTCTCATCAGTTGAGTTCAGTTTTCTGATTATGTTTTTCTCCAGACTCATATTGGTCCTTTAATGTCTGCAGATCAACAGTTATGGCGACTTTTGTGTCTGGCAGTGGGGTTTGTAATACTTTTATTTGCACCGATTGTCAGCAGATGGGTTCCTTTTTATTACAGCACTTCAATGGCAATCGGAATTTTCCTTGTGATTTTAATCATTCTTTTTCAGGTACTGCACTTGAACTTCATTCTTTTTTTTTTAGACAAACAGACCCCTGCGCCCTTCCCTGTCCCATTCATTGAAACAAAAAGGAGCAAGGGAAATATTGGCTCTAATTTATGTTTGTTGCTGCTAGCATTTACAGCCAAATTTGGGTTCCTTTCACTGAAAGCATGCCCCATTGGAAAAACAAATTGTTTGAAGCATATATGTGTGACCAACTTTCATAATCAACTTTATTTTTAATGCAATAACTTTTTGTTGATCTGGATTAAAGCCAACAGGTATGATCTTGGCAAGTTCATCATGCATGGAAAACCATTTCTCAAAAACTTTTTTTGGTTGCTTCTCGGTACTTTGTTCTATTGATCCAAAAAAGGTGGGGAGTTCATACTTCCTGTGGAATTTTTGGTGAATCTGATTCAAATGGTTATCTTGATACTTCAAAGTCAGAAATTGTTGTCAATTTGTGTTTATTTTAATAGATCATATATTGACATGCTGGCGGTTGGAATGTTTTTCATCATCATAATCTTATAGTTGTTATTTTCTTGTCAATTTGAGCTGCTTTTTCAGATGATATACTCTCTTTTTTTCCTTGGTGAATGCAGTAGGGAATGAAATTATTGCCGACTGGAAGGAAAAATATATTCTATCTTTCCATATATGGATCAGTGGTGAGCATTGTTTTTAATTTCGCTTCAATTTTTTATTGTTCTGAAGTGCATACAAATCTCATAACTTTTGAACTTTGCAGCTTGGAGCTGGTACATTTGTTTTGCATCACATCTCAGTGTTAGTAAATTCGATTCTTGTGAACTTTGGGCTGAGCGACGAAATGCACAATCCAGTAAGTCCTCAATCAACATTGTTAAAAGGGGGTTTTTGTGGGTACATTGGCAGCTATTGCTAGAGGAGTTTGAGCCATCAATGCTATCAATATTCGTACAAGGGTTTGACTATACCTTTTTTCTACACAGGTCTATGTTTTTGTGTTAGTGGGGATTGTTCTTGCAGGAGCTGCATTGGGATATTGGATTGTGAGGAAATTTGTGATTGAAAAAGATGGAACTGTGGATGTTGGCATTGCAGAGTTTGTGAAATGGGCAATGCGCATAATTGCAACCACTTTCATTCTTCAGGTTTGTTATGGCATTCAAGTTCATATTGCTGCTTGATGTAAGTCTATGGAGGTTTGAATACTTGAATGACTCAAAAGGATTTAATATGTTATAAAATTATAACTTGAATGGTCCAAAAATTAAAAATTAGCGATGGTGTTATACAGCTGCCACACTGCTGCATCACTCCTCCAACGGTTGCACCCATTGGATTGAGTCCTTTTGTTATTAGACAGACGAATCTCAAAATCATGGATAATGAAGTTTGAAAATCTATAATGGATACCTTTTTGTCATAGCATGGTTACTCCCCTTTTATGTCAGATTCTTATAGTTACGTTTTCAATGATCTTTCTATGGGCACGAACAATTATAATTGACAAAGTTAGCCCATTTACCTTAGTCTACAACTCTACAACAACATGGGGATAAGGGCAAGGCAAGCTTTGATTTTAGGCATGCCCTCATTTTTTTCAAAGTTGGGGTTTCCTAATAGGTGAACTTAAGTTCTACACTTAGTTTGACAACGTTTTGATTAAAGGCAAGTAATATGTCTTTGTTAGCATTTCAGTTCCTCCAATATTGATGAGTAACATTTTATTTCTTGTTTTCTTATTCTTTACCAGAGCACTCTTGATACTCCTTTGGCAATTGTTGTCTGGGCGCTTACCTATTTAATCTGCTTTCATATTAACAAGTGGCTCTATTATGTGTAAGTTTTACTCCGTTTACTACCATTTCTTCCATTGTTTTTAAAAATTAACTAATAAATTTATGAAAGATTTGTAGTTATTAGATCAATTGTTCCGCTTGATATATAATGCTGAGACTAGACTGCTAAGGCCTTAAACTATAAGATCTTCAGTTATGATCACTGGATGATAGGAAAACATACAAGGATTTGTTAAGATTGTGATTGTACATGGATAAAGACAAACTGATATTGCGGAAGGTCATTCTGTTTTATGATCTAACCTTCTACACCTGTACTTTTTCCTTTCTCCATTAAGGGATGACATGTCTTCTGCTGGTGGAAGTGCTTGGCTCCAACAAAGAGGACAATTATCAACAAAGAAAAATCGAACTGAATTCCTGAGCAGGTCGGCAAAATCAAGTCCTGGAGGGAAGATGTGGAATAGTCCAAAGAGCCCATCTTCATGGTCCACCCCTGTCAAAGGTACTAGATTTGCCAATGTTCTTACTTTTATATTCTTGATTCTGTGATACTGGTAGCAATCAACTATCCTATAGTTCTATGCTTGTTTCTAGTTAGATTGGGATATTATTTTCGTGCAAAGAGATTGATGCGGACAAACATATACTCCTTATATTTAGCCTATATTGAGAGCTTGTACTCTTCTCTATGTGAAACTTGGCATTAAATACTGTGTATGTGTTAACTTCAGTGGGTGAAAACTTTTGGATTGCCTTATTGGGAGGTTTTTAGCCACTAAATCTGGTTGCCCTGATGTGGATCCATATGATGTCGTATTGAAATGTCGTTCTGATTGGCTGTATACTTATGGAACGTCTACCAGGTTGCTGTGTGTTGTGATCTTGTGGCAGTTTTCTAGCAGCACATGATTCTGTATTGGCTTTGACAGGCTTGATATCACCATCTGGTCGTCCGCAAGCAACAGAGCAGCGAGATTATTACTCTACCTTCCACAAGACTTCCAAGCGGAAGAAGTTCTCAAAGAAAGAGTGGGATGATTTCACACGGGAATCAACTCGGCAAGCAGTAGTAGAATGTGCAGCATCTCCAGAAGTCACTACCTGAATTATAGAGAATGCAGATCGGATTCAACTCCTTCCAAGTGATTGCAGCTCGGAAGAAACAGTGGGAAGTGAATCAGACTCCACTGGAGAGAATAATGTCAGGAGTGGTAAAAGGTTCAGCTTGTTTACGTGGTAACAATTAGGAATAATTTGGTTTAGATCATGCGAAATTGGAAGGCATTGTACATGTGAATCAGGCAGAAAGAAGCAGTAGTCAGATTTTCATGCAGCACTAACCTTTAGGTTTGTTGTAAGTGCTTGTTTTCTGAATTGGCCATTGTAATTTCAGCTAGATGTCCAGGGTTGTGGTTATTGTTGTAGGCATCTGGAAATGAGAAATTTAATTTCTTTTCTTTACGAATTCCAGTATCACATGTACTATTCATTGTATTTGTGATTTTTTTAATACAAATATTTCCCTATTTTTATCTCTATTTTTACATATATATATTGTTGAGAATGGGCGTATTAATATTATTGTTCTTTCCACCGCCGCAACGCCGTTGAACCATAAAGTAGGCTTTGCTGACGTGGACGTGGATGATTGGTTCTTGTTAGTGGATGTGTGAATTAAAATTGAAAATCTCATTCCCATCCATTTCGTTGCATCGCCTCAAAAAATAGTCTCTCCGTAAACCAACACAAACAGACGCTGGTCCTGGTCCTGGTCCGTTTCGATGCCGCAGGCAAGCAAGTCATGCAGCCCGACGAAATCCCTGTCCATAACGGAAACCATAAACGGTTCGCACAGGTTCACGATCCAGGGATACTCCTTAGCGAAAGGGATCGGAATCGGAAAGCACATAGCCAGCGAGAATTTCACGGTTGGGGGTTACCAGTGGGCCATATTCTTCTATCCTGATGGGAAAAATACCGAGGACAACTCCTCCTACGTCTCCGTCTTCATCGCTCTCGCCAGCGACGGCACTGATGTTCGCGCCCTCTTCGAGCTCACCCTCATTGACCAGAGCGGTCAAGGCAAGCACAAGGTTCATAGCCACTTCGATCGTTCTCTCGAGAGTGGCCCCTACACTCTCAAGTATCGCGGCAGCATGTGGTCTGTGTGTGCTTCCTTCATTTCCTATAACTTTGTTGCAATGCCATCAACTTAGGGTTTCTGGTTTATTCTAGTTATTTCTTTATTCTCCTTATATTTTTCAGGGGTTACAAGCGTTTTTTCCGGAGGGCAATGCTTGAAACGTCAGATTTCCTTAAGAATGATTGCTTGAAGATTCACTGCACTGTTGGTGTCGTGGTTTCTGCAATTGATTGCTCCAGGCTGCATCCTATAAAGGTTCCCGACTCGGATATTGGTTCCCAGTTCGGTTTGCTATTGGAGAATGAGGAATTTTCTGATGTCACTTTTGATGTGTGTGGAGAAAAATTCCATGCTCACAAGTTGGTGTTGGCTGCTAGATCTCCTATCTTTGAAAGGGAGCTTTTAGATGCGATGGAGGAAGAAAACAACGAAATTGTTATTACAGATATGGAACCTAAGGTTTTCAAGGTATACATATATGCTCAGTGGTTTTTGTTTACTTTGGGATAAGGAAGCATTAGTTAGAACCATGCACTGATACAGATATGTATGATATACAGCTATTCCAAAGTAATTCATTTTGTTCATTGATGTAAATAACAGTTCTAAAATTATGTACTCTATCTGCTAATGATATTTACTTGAAGCAACCTAAGTGAAAAAAGAAAGTAATCGTTCATGTTTTAGCAGATAAAGCTTGCCAGCATGATATAGTGGACGAAAAAGATTTTTACTTCCTTTTTTGTCCGACTCAATTAAAGCATCAGAACTGAACTCTCTGCAATCTCATATAAAAGAAACTTCATTTTGGTCCAACAATTTGTATTCACCATCTACTTATAATAAGGATCGTTATTGATTTGCACCATAGGAAAACATTTAAGATACTCAATGCCAATGCAGATTAGAATGTAAAGAACAGGCTCAAGAAAAATGTGGTTAGTAGTAAGTTGTGAAATGTACAGATATCTGTATTGTGAAAGGTATAACCTGTCATATGAAGTATATATTTAACCTTCTTTTTTATATTTTCTTACATGTGCACTGGAAGGCTTTGTTACACTTCGTATATAAGGATACGTTGATTGAAGACGACGAGCTTTCTCCATCAAGTTCATCTTCTATGCCCTCAGTGTCGGACACATTAGCTGCAAAACTTTTGGCTGCGGCAGACAGATATGACTTACCTAGACTTAGATTGATGTGTGAATCTGTACTCTGCAAGGACATATCCGTGAACTCTGTGGCCAATATTCTATCTCTGGCTGATCGTTATCATGCTATGGATTTGAAATCAATTTGCCTAAGATTTGCTGTTGAAAATCTAAAAGGTAAATTCCTCTTGTTATGAATTCATTTATCTTGCATAGAAGCACTGTGAGCTGTTTCTGATTCTTATCAAAATGATGCTCATGTTGAATTTGCATATGCTAACTGATATCCAAATGCACTTAAGATCTATGCTGTTTCTGTAGGTACTCTGAGTTGCAATTAGTCGTGAATTGATCCTGTATGGTGGTTATTTCATGAGTTAGAGAAGATGGTTTGTGTTGTATTCTTGTTTGTTTATGGGCTCTGGTTACAGGGTTGGTTCTGACTTTGGCTTGACCAAGCTGTACACCCTGCGTAGGTGTATGTATAATACCCATAAAAATATTTTGTTCATCATGAATCTTTTCTTCAACATATGAGGCACAGTGGGTGCAGATAGGAATTATTTGTGTCAGAAGTTTTACTTGTAATTCTGGTCAGGTGCATTACTGTTCTTAAAATTATTACACGTTTGTGGAGAAACAAATTAAAGATAGTTGCGAGGATGATCACTTTCATGGCAGTTGATCAGCAACTGGTCCCATGGGAAATGCAAGAAAAGTTTTTATTGATACTCTTAGCAATGATGTGAGTTCCTTCTTTCATAAATGCTTGCAAGTTTCCATTTCACGCCATACTAGTACCACACGCTGGATGCCTGAGATTGATGGAATAACAACAAAGGAAAGAACATTTTCATTTGTTAACGAATGTATATGATATTAGTGAAATTTTACTATACTCCCAAGTTATGATCATTAAGTTTCCCTAAGAAGCTGTCAACCTATTCATCTTTATAGGTTTATCTCTTTTTTTAATTTTTTCTTCATGTTGTGAAATAGAAGAAAGATTTTTTTTATTTTCCTTTCCCTGTTCCAAGGTTAAATACGTGCCGTTTCATTTCTATTACCAATTGGCTCTAACAGTTTGATTGGCAGGGGAATTCAAATAAGAGAACCTATGCATGAAGTTAATTTGACCTAAACTTGCATCTTATATGCCTATATGCATATCTATCATGAACAGATATAATTAAACCAAAGTCTAGGCTTAAATGCATAATAGTATTGTATAGTAATGGTTCCTCATAAACAAGTTTGACTAACTTGCCATTCTAGGTTACTGACCAAAAAACTGTTTGTTCGCCGAATTAACACAGACATTCTTTCAATGTCAGTGCTTGTGATTTTTAGCTTAAACAGGAGTAAGATATAATACATGCATTTGTACATTTATGTGTGTAGATGGGAGGGGTACCATCGCTGCATATCAGCTGAATTTGGCTTTGATCTTTTAACCATTCCTCCGTTGACTAATACATCAACATTATGTTATGAATATGGGTTTCTTCTTATCTGTTCTGACGTGTTAGCTACGTAAGATCACCGCTATTTGTGATCGACAGTTACTGAGCTAATGTTCTTTTTTCAATTTCTGCTCCCTCCTGATCAAAGATCTACCAGACGGCTCATAATTATTCCTTTATTTTGAAGTTTCTTTTGTTATTCTCAGTCATTTAAGTCACAAATCTTATGCTGTGTTTTCTGATCATCTTGTTGGATGCAGCTGTTATGCACTCTGATGGTTTTCAACATCTGAAAGAGCACTGTCCATCATTGCAATCTGAGCTCCTAAAGACAGTTGCAGGATGTGAGGAGGATAAAGTCGGTGGCAGTAAGAGTCGAACTGCATGGGCACAATTCTCTGATGGTGGTGATACGAATGACAGGAGTGTAAGGCAACAAGCCTGGGAAAATGGAGCAGAAAGAAGCCAAGGTTTATGGGTCCAGCTAGATGATGGCGATGCTAATGGGAGTCCCAGGCAAGAAGATTGAGAGTAGGCATAAGTCTTATTTGTAACATTTCATCAGGGCAATCAGGTGGGAGGGAAAATGGGGCCAAGAGAACAAAAGAGGAACTGATGGGTATATTTGATATTTTCTGACTGATGATTGTGCTGCTCTTTTGATTCCTTCTCTTTGTTCTTTGTTGAGCTTCACCCCTTTCATGTGCAATATATGGGATAGAAATATAGCTAATACATGCTTCTTTTTATATCCAACCCTAAAAGAAAGGGTTCCTAATTACTTCCTGGGGATAGAAAGTGCAATAACATAGTAGTTTATGGGACAATGGGGTTATCTTTTTTAGTTGTATTGTATACACTATACACATGCGAAAAGATTGTCAACTTCAACAGAACCAGAAGACTAAACCTTCCTTGCATTGTTACGAATATTATACCGGATTGAGTTTTGGTATGACACGGTATTAATATAAGTTAATATAGGATATCATTTTAGGTACTTTTATAAATTTATACCTGTGTAATTTAGACCTGCAAACATTGTTTAATAAATAAAATTCATAAATAATATTAAATAGTTATTAAACAAATAAGATTTAAAAAATTGTATTTCAAAAAATAATTATTAAAATTATTAAATTAATATGATTTTTGAAAAAAATGAAAAAATGAAACATAATATAAATAATAATAAAAACGTCATGAAAGACATTCCGCGACGTTTTTAAAAACGTCGCGAAAGACATTCCGTGACGTTTCTATAAAAACGTCGCGGAAGACATTCTGCGACGTTTTTTAAAAACGTCGCGGATTGTCCAAACTTTTAGTGACGTTTTTTCAAACGTCGCGGAATGTCAGTTTTTTCTGTGACGTTTTCCATAAAACGTCGCAAAAACCTTTTACCTACACCACATTCCGCGACGTTTTTTGTGACGTTTTTTAAAACGTCGCAGAATACATTCTGTGACATTTTTGGACATTCTGTGACGTTTAAAAAACGTCGCAGAATGCCTTATTTTCTTGTAGTTAAAGATAATAAAAAGAGGTGTCGTTTGAATTTTAATTTCGTTTGAATTTTAAATGGATAACTACTTCCTCTCTCTCTATTTATAAAGTCTTTCATGTATCTCTCCATCAAACATATATGAAAAATAATGAAACAAAGGTCAAGAAAGAGAACACATTTTAAGAATATCTTATAAAAGATTATTTGTTCAGAATGTATCGGAAATACGATAGATCAAGGTATACTTAAGTTATTATGAAAACTTATTAGATTCTAAGATCCTGTAATTTATCATGTAAGAAAGAATTATCAGTTGATCCATAACATGTTAACGTGTTAAAGATAGACTTTTGTTTTTGCTTGACTAATGGACTATCTCATGCATATCAACGAACTAAACTGCGAAAGGCCAACAGGGCATTAAGTTCACAGATTCGGTAACACAATATATTGCTCAGTTTCATAGCATAGAGTTATTGTATATACAGCCAAAATCATCGCACAGATTATAGGAATGACAAGCTAATAATTATTGTTGTCCATGAAATCCATATAACAATTAATGTCAACGATATTTGTTGTCCATAGAGAATCCATGTAAAATTTAAGAGATATCGTTGAAGGTGTTTCTGGCGAAGAGGTTTAAGGGATTTGTGGTACTTTGATTCAATATAAAATGACTTGCAAACCAAAAAACAAAAGACTTTCTGTCAAGTGGGATAGGATCAATGAAGCTAAGAGACTGAAAACGATCTCTTCAGATAAGAGATCGAAGAAGCTGTTGGTGTTTTCCTCTAACCAAAGTTCCAAACTTTATCAAAGAATACTAATAAAACAACATGTAAATTTTGATGGTTGATGTGCCTGCTATTTGGCCGGGGACAACGCTCCTCCATTGCTGATCGGCAATGGTGCTCTTCCCCTACTATAATGACTGTCGATGCCAACACAATGGATGTATTGTCTTGCTTGTTATTAGGATAGGGTAGGGTATAATTGGTATTATTAAAAATTATTGAGAATATATTAGGTAGTATATATTTATCATTTTATATTTTATCATAAGCCTTTCAAATCAAAAGTAATTTATTTTCACTGTTTAGGATGAAATGGGATGTAATGTAAAACCCGCCTCTTCTATCGTATTCCATTCTATTTTATTATAACTCCTTACAAATGATAGAATAATATTACATTATGTTACATTATGTTAATAACCAAACATAGCCGTAGGCAAAGTTGATGGATTTTAAAATTGCCCACATAAACTTGTAAATAAGAGGTAATATAGTTGCAAAGCCATGGGGTATATGATTATGAAGCAAACAGAATATAGACAACCTGTGCTTGGATGTTTATGTGCTCTGTTTCTGCTCAGTAGGGGTAGTGATTTAACCCTTATTTTAAGCCATCCGAAATTTCTTTTCTCCATTGTGTTTCGACAAGACGGAACAGGGCCTTCACATGTCTTTGTCGAAACCTTAAATACTAAAACTAAAGTGAAAATGGTCACACCACTTGCAGTTCCTGTAGGTACAATTAGCACAGTGTGAAGAGGTTTTAGTCCGACTTCTAAACCCCTAAAACTGAACAACAGAAGGGAAGAGCTCGTCATTATATATACTATACAAACTCGGCGTCTGCTTTCCAAAACCTCAACTTCAAAATCCCTCCATAAATGGCAACAAGAAAAGTTCTTGCTGCGAGTTATTTTCTTCTTGTTCTTGTGCTGTTTCATGAAGTTTTATGCGTGGACGGAAGGCTTCTGCAGTCCAAGTTGTGCGTGAAATGCTCGACCAAAGATGGGAATGAATCAGAGAATGGTAAGAACAGTACTGGTACTCGTTTGAGCGGTCAAGAGCAAGCAATTAGTAAGGCAGAAGACGTTGAAGATTTCCGTCCAACAGAACCAGGTCATAGTCCTGGTATTGGACACTCCATTAACAATTGAACGCCTTGTTTTTCTTTGTAATCATCTTCTTCTTATTGATGTTGGGAGACTTTGCTCTTAAGTGGTAGAACAAGCTTACATCACAGTTTGAACATATAATTGCTCCTCACTATTAATTTCTCTCAATTTAATTTTTAAGGTAAGCCTTATTGTTGTAATTTGATATTTTACCCCTTACCCTAGCTGTAAAAATTGACCTTGTTGATCAAAATATTAAGTAGAGTTTGCTATGATTATAATTAGTGAAGGTGAGCCTTAGAGCAATTAGTAAGGTTGTTCTTTTATGACCAAAAGGTCATAAATTTAAGTCACAAAAATTTATATAAAATATAAAAAAAGATTGTGTATAATTGATGTCCCTTTGTTAACGCTCATACATTAGAGTTGTTATTGTTATCATGATTGTAATTAGTCACTAAAAATAATTTAAAAATTGTCTTCTTAAAGATTCGTTGCCCACTACATTTTAGATGCAAATCGGGAGAAACAAAGAAAATTTAATTACTATAAATCAAGCACAAATTAATGTAATACCTAATCACGATTCTTGAAAGGTGTTGTATCAGATTTGGAGATTGAGGCTTCTTTGCCACGATGAGACTTTTGATGAAGCAGCATATTCATCTTGAGTTTTTTTTTTGGATAAGAAAGAGTAAATATTATGATAAAGAATTGATATGTGTTTAATTATTGATACATTTAATCATTTGCATTTAGTCATTAACGATACAAAAATGTTTAAGATATTTACTTTATTTCATATATTATTTTAAGTATAATTTGAAAGCAAAAAAATTAAAGTGAGTCGAAAGTACTACATTTGGGTCGTCTTTTAAAGATTAATTTTTACTTATTTTCGTGAAGTAAGAAGAAAAAAATTAAAAGATGAGATGAAGTAAAAAAAAATCAAATTGCAAAGAAGAAGAATTAAAAGTATTTGTTGAAAAAATGAAGAAATAACAAGAGAGCAAAACGCCTGTAGCAGCTAGGAGTTAAAGGGCAAAACAACATGCATGCAGGTAGATTAAAACAAAGACAAATGATAGTAGGACAACCCAAAGCAGAAGGAAGGAAGCGCTTAATGCTAGCATCATTTGCGTTTAGCGCATGGCATAAAACGCTGGCATTGAATTACGGGAAAGCTAGTGTTTAACATTTCAAAAGGTTGATAAGAATGAAGAAAAAAAGAACAAATAGACAATAGCTTAGGTTAGACAGCGTAGAAGAGATATAATAGAACAGCAGTGGTAGTAGCGAGACAGAAAGATGGTCTTCGGCTGGGGTAAATTTTGTGGGGTTGAAGCTTTTTTTTGGGAGACCCATAGAAGGCTAAGTTTCCGATGCCGATTTAGAGGCGACATTGACACCGACAAGTCGAGTTGAACATTTTTTTTTCATATTTTTGTTGTTTTTCTCTCATTAAAAATTGATTGTATTATCCTATGTGTTATATGCACATACCTTGGCCCCTCCAATATGTCAGAAGTGGTTGGCTATTGGTTGCATGTCTCTTCCATTTATTCAACAATAATGGCCACCATTTTCTGCCTTAGCCTCTTCCATTTTGTCAACAATAATAGCCACCGTTTAGAAAAATTTTAGACAGATGGTTAGGGACTTCAGCTATAAATAGAAGGGAAGGTTGCAAACTTAAACACACCACTCCTTCCTACAAATCCTCTGATCCTCTCTTCAATTATTCTCTGTATACTTATGAGTTTTTGAAAGCCTTTTGTTCCAACATTTATACTTGTATACATTCTCCACATATTAGTAAAATTGTTCACCCTCCGGCTGTGGACGTAGATTATATTGACCGAACCACATAAATCTTTGTGTTCTATCCCATTTTATTTTGTCTCTCTTTATTTAAGTTACTATTTTTTGAGCTATTAAATTCAACTGATATCCGATCCAAGGACATTTTATCTTAACAAATTGGTATCAGAGCTTCTCCTGTTGGTCTAACTTACTGTATGCTTTGTGATTACCACTAACCCTCCACATCAGAAAGTAACCTAGACTTTTATTATAAGTCTAAATGGGCCCACTGCCTCGATTTCATCTTGTGGGGTTAGATTTTTCTTGTGGGACCTGCTGTCTCGATTTTATCTTATGGGGTCCACTACTTTAGGTTTATCTTGCGGAGCCTATTGCCTCAATTTTGTTTTGTGGGGCCCACCACTTTGATTTTGTAAGTGGAATTTAGCTTTACTTGTGGGTTCCACATCCTGACTTTACCTGTGGAGCCCACATCCAGTGCTTTTGTGGGGTCTGTTGTCCCAGTTTCTCGTGTGGGGCCCACCTGTAGAAAAACAGTTGGAATATCAATTTTTGGCCATCATGATGATAACGAAGACCTCTATTGAAAATTTTGACCGGAAAGTTAATTTCAGATTGTGGCGAGTCAAGATGCAAGCCATTTTAATACAAGGTGGATGTGAGATTGCACTTGATGGAGTGGAGAAAAAGTTAGCAGATATGGCATCAGATATATTCACAGATCTAGATAAAAAGGCTAGATCAACCATCATATGAAATCTCTCTGATGAGGTTTTGCAGGAGGTTGTTGGTAAAAATATAGCTAAAGGTATGTGGGACAAATTTAAAGCTATGTACATGAAGAAGACAGTGGAAAATCGACTTTATTTGAAACAAAAGTTGTACAAGTTGAGGATGATAGAAGATACATCTATTCTTTCACATCTAGATAAATTTGATTCTTTTATTTTGGACTTGAAGAATGTAGATGTATAAATTGAGGATGAAGATCAAGTCATATTGTTGTTATGTTCCCTTCCTCATTCCTTTAACTATTTTCATGATACTGTGATTTATGGGAAAGCGTTGGTATCATATAATAGTCTTAAGTCTATATTAAAGTCTAAAGAGCATATTGATAGGGACATCACAGGGGAGACTAGTGGAAGTCAAGCAGAGGGACTATTCATATAGGGTAGATCCGAAAATAGAGATTTTGAAAGAAGTAGATCCAAAAGTAAGTCAAAATCTAGACATAGAAATAAAATTTGTAATTATTGCAAGAAAAAGGGGCATATAAAGGCTAACTGCTATAAATTGAAACATAAGGAGAAAAATAAAGTTCAGCATGTAGCGCCCCCTTACTGCAGGGTACGCACCGGGACGCCCGTGGGTCGTTCCGACGCATATCCCACAATAAGTGTGCACTACGTTCGATCAATCTAAATCCACATGGCATCAATACAATAATACCACAATATCAAAATTACTGAATTTTAAAAACCAAAATGCTTTACTCATTTCATAACATCAAACAAAAATATAGACAAGTCTATCAGTTCCCTGCAGTCTAAATACAATACTCCAAAAAGGAAACTGATACAAAAGTCTATACCATGTCATCCTCAAAATCAATCCCAGTTGATCGACCTGCGTGCCATCACTTCTCTTGTCAATGCTCTCACACGGCAGGAAAAATCTATCTCTGGAGCTAGGAGTCTAATCTATCAGTCCTAAAAAATAAATGCAATTTTGGGTGAGTTTGCGAACTCAATGAGAAACCATCATCGATGGTTCACTCAATTCATGCATT
>JANTPM010000002.1:31524667-31551486 GCA_025434745.1 Erythroxylum divaricatum | reverse complement strand
ATAAGAATTGGATTTTTAGACCCTAAGAAGTGGGCATGTGGCAAATGAATTGCCAAACATGCCTTAAGTCATAAATCCTTGAATTATAAACCCTTAGTATTTGAAATTGCTTCCACGACACCCTCTCCCTTTGAAAGAAAATTGGTCTTTTCCTTATTATTCTTCTCCTCCATCGTGATCTTCTTCCTTGATTGATTCCTTCCATTTTCTTTCTCACTAAATTGCTCCATTCTTCACCTTTAATCTATCCTTTAAACTTGTTATTGAAGAAGATGATATGCGCCTTTTTAATGTAGAGCTCGGCCTCTACCACTATCACTCCAGGTATTGTCCTCTTTGGTCAAGGGTGAGTCCCAATGGTAAGAAGCGTGCACTTAAAATGCAACAAAATCTTGAGGTCTTGGGTTTGAGTCGTGGACTCACCCTTGACCAAAGAGGACAATACCTGGAGTGATAGCGGTAGAGGTCGGGCTCTACATTTTGATTGAAGGAAAGTGAAGGAATCTGTTGGAATAGTATGAGCTGGTATTATTTTATTGAGCATGCTTCGATATTTTGAATATATCTGGATCTGTAAGGTTCCAATTGAGATGGTTTTTAATGTGGAATAAACTAGAGACATAGGTTTATAAATTACATGAAGATGAACCGAGGATGACTAATGAGAGTTAATTGAATAATCATACATGGCAACAAACATAAGCACATGTGTTATGACTCTGAACGTTGGGCTCCAAAAGTGGGGTCCAACAAATATGACTAGTATAACTTGTGTTTAGGTTACTAATGCTTCTCTAGGTATCAACGTAGGCACTCAAAATGCTGGTTTGTCTCAACTCAGTGACCAAGTTCAAAAGCTTATAACTTTGCTTAGTGATCATTCTGCTATTGTTGTACCTCAATCCAATCCTACCATCACTTATAGTAATCTCGTAGGTAATGTTTCTTCTTTATTAAATTCACACAAATTCACCATATTGTTTGCCACCAAGTTCATCAATTCCCCTTGGATTGTGGATAAAGGAGCTATAGATCACACCTTATGTTTTATACACTTATTTCAAACTTTCAAATCCGTTAACAATCACTTTGTTCAACTTCCTAATGATTCTCAACTTCAAGTTACACATATTGGCATAGTACAAGTTCTTCCCACTTTAACTGCCCATAACATGTTGTATGTTCCCAGTTTTACTTTTAATCTTCTCTTTATCAGTGGAATTACTAAACATCAGCTTCTTGATTTCATTTTTTTCTCTGATGTCTATTACATCCAGGTCCTGTCCTCATGGATGACCATTGGACTGGCTAGGCAAGAACAAGGACTATATTTCTTACAGCAAGGCACTCATCTTGATGCTTTGAATTCTTCTACTCATGTTCCATTTCCAAAGTTAGTCATTCCTATAGTGTTCTCTACATCAAGCTCTGCGGAATCCTATGATATATGGCATTATAGATTAGGACATCCCTCTATTAATAGAATGCTTTCTTTATGTTCATTCATTCCTATAATAAAGTTCACATATTGTAAACCATGTTTAGGTTGTCCTAGAGCAAAATAAAAGAAAATTGTACTTCCTACACGTGTTCCTTGTACTGAATTTCCTTTTGAAGTAATACACACTAGTATCTGGGGTCCTTATTCTTAATAAGATTTATATGGTAATCATTACTTTCTAACTCTTGATGATGATTTTACCAAGGTCACTTGGGTATATCTTATGAAACACAAAAATGAAACAACACATTTTCTTTAACAGTTTCACTCTCTTATACATAATTTCAGAAATCTATCAACGTTATTAGATTTGACAATGGCCTTGAATTTCAACTCCCATCTTTCTATTCAGCTAATGGCATCATACATCAGACCGCATGTACTTATACCCCCAACAGAATGGGGTAGCTGAGAGAAAACATTAGCATCTTATAAGTGTGGCTAGATCATTGCTTTTTCAAGCCAATCTTCCTCTTCAATTTTGGGGAAATGTTGTTCTTACTGCCACTCACATCATCAATTGACTCCTAACTTCCATACTAAAAGATCATAGTCCTTATGAAATTCTTTTCCAGAAAACACCATCTTATACTCACCTTAAAGTTTTTGGTTATTTATGTTTTGCCTCTAATCTTGTTCCTACCAAAAAGAAATTTGATTTAAGGTCTTAAAAATGTCTTTTCCTTGGATATTCTAATGTTATCAAAGGTTATAAAGTCTATGATCTCACTTCCAAATCTATTTTCTTGCCTCAAGATGTCATTTTTTTGAACATTTATGTCCTTATCAATCTGATATACCCCTATCTCATATTCCAGAATTTCTCAGTGATTTTGTTTTATCAAGCGCATTAGATTCAGTTCCCTTAAGACTTTCCACTCTTCCTGTTATGGCTCCTGTTTCGCCTTGCACTTCTAGCGACTCTTGTTCATCTATAGACTTACAATTACCTACCAACACTTCTACTTTTGATCTTTATCCACCTACTACATCAGTCAATCATCATTAACCTCATAATACTACCCTTCGGAGGAGCTCCAAACCCAAGAAATTACCTTCTTTCTTGGACAATTATCGTTATACGATAATACTCATCTTGTTCCTTCTTTTCCTATAGAATCTTATTTATCTGATTCTCATCTTTCTTCTACCCATAAAAATTTTCCATTCCTTCATTACGTACTTATGAACCTACCACCTGTCAAGATGCAATACAAAATGATCATTAGGTACAAGCTATGAGGGATGAGCTGGTTGTTTTATATGAAAACAAAATATGGTATGTTGTCTCTCTTTCCCCTAGTAAACATGCAGTTGGGTGTAAATGGGTGTATAAAGTTAAACTCCGATGTGATGGTTTGATTGAGAGATACAAGGCTTTTCTTGTCGCAAAGGGGTGAAATGGATTGTTATTTCATAAGGGAAAAGATAACAGCTGGCCTAATTAAACCAGAATTCATAAAGATGAGTGAACAATTGGCATTGTTTTTACAAAGGCCTTGTATCCCACACAATTTAATTTACTACTTAGCAAGATGAGTTTGACTAATATTCATGTTCATCTTGAGGGAGAATGTAAAAGGAGTAGCAATTAGTCAGAAGACTTGTAATCACTTGTAAAACAAAGGACGAAGTGTATCGTATAAAGAGAAGCAACTAAGCTTCTAATAATATAAGTTGACATATTGTAGAAAATTTTCTTCTTCTCTCTACAAACTTCATAGCCGTTAGTTGTAAAAATTCTACCCTAATTCTATACTTAAATTAGTTTTTCATTGATGGCCAGTTACATGTTTATTTAAATGGTATATTCAAATAACAAGCATTTGTGTAAAATTTTCCATTCTAAGTCCTTATTGACCTTAAATGGAGTTATTTCTCCGAAACCTTGATATGATAAACTCAAAACGTGAATTTAGCATTAGGATTCAGACTGCTGATGTGGCTGTTTAACACATTTTGTCTTAATTTTTGTATTGTCTTGTTCCGAATTGCAATTTATAGTGTAGATGCTTTATTAATTCTTGTTTAACAGGCTAATGTGATATAAAGTGAACGCTATGTCTTAGTATGCTTGATCTAACTTGGTTGCTTTTACAGATGAATTATTTGGCATACATTTATGGCTACTGATAGCATCTAACTAACGTATGTCAAAGTTTTTATTATGTTGAATGCATGTAACTTCTTAGCGGTTGATTGAATTCCTTATAAGATTGCTAAGCTGATATCTTTTTATTAAATGAGTTAAAAATTTAATTAACAAAAACGATTTCATTTTGAATCCAATTCAATCGACTTTTATATTGTAACAAACATTGTCATCACTACCTAGAGATTAATGAAAACCATTAGGAGTTTTGGAACCCCATATACTTGTTGATCTTATTTTACCTCTCTTTCTTTTGGAGATAGGACATGGTTGGTTAGAGGCTTCTTCAGGGTATATGATTGGACATGGATAAGTAACCATCCACAATTTAATCTAGTAAACAGGACATAATATAGTTATATACCTAAGCAAACCCTGATGTTTCAAATTTTGTGACTATATTATTTAAAAAAAGACCAGGGATCATCGTTATAAATTGCATTAGTATTATAAATATTTTCCTTTTAATGCGAAGGCACGAAGACATCTTCCAGAACGAATGTCTCCTAAAAATTGAAATAATTTCTATGATTATTGTGTTGACCCCAAAGTTCAGGTTTGTTTTGTTTCCCTTCCTATTTGCTTTCATTAATCTTGTTAGATGATTTAATGACTACCTAATCTTTTTTTATTTACAAAAATTGTGAGAAGGCAAATCATTTGTAGTCGTCTGAAATGAACATGTAAGATCTTTGTTTACAGCTTATAATTATATCAATAACCATTATATTATTTATTGTGCCTTGTTTTTTTCTTTCATAAAACATAGTGAGAAGGAACTATATGGATAATAGTGTGATAGAATCGCACTATACAAAGTCACTTAACCTAAGGAAGGTAAAGGATTGATGTCAAAAGAAGCAAAAAATAAATATGTAAGTATAAAAATTTGTTTAATATTTAAGATTATTTACTTATGTAATAGCGAGTACTAATATTTGAATATTGGTTTTGCTTTTTTAATTTTAGAATAAGATGCAAGAGTTGTTACAAAAACCAATGTATGAAGGAAATGAGGTCAATGTAGAAGACATTTGCAATACCGTGCTTGGTATACATTGTGGTTATGTAAAAGGCTTGGCTTTGGCCCTAAGTTAAATGTTTCAACTTCTTTACAGAAAACAATCATTTAATAACTTCAAGAGGAAAACAAGACGCTTAAGGTTGAATTACAAAATGAAGATGAAAGTAAATGTTATTAATTACATCTCTCTTATACTTTTTTCTTTTAATTTCTGATTGTGTTACAATTCAAATTTATTTCTTTTTTCTCGTATTACATAATTGATGAAGATGTAACTGCTAGGTAATTTTGTCGTGGATGGTAATGTCATATGATGTTTGCTTTAATTAAAAAAATATTGTTTCAATAATCACAATATTTTTAGTCTATTTTAACTAAGCTTTTTGGATTATTATAGGTTCATCGACATAGACAAACCTAGCTTATCGTTGCAGTTATGTTATATTTTTTTTTATAATGTCAGCATTTATAATTTATAAACTGGTCTTTATATTTATTATTTTATCTATATGAATTGTTGATGTTGTAATTAAAATATTGTATAGAAAGAAATTAGTTTTGTTTATATAATTTAATGATATTATACTTTTAATATGCAATGCTTCAAATTATCAATTATTTTGTACAATTTTTTTATAATAAATTAACAATAAAAAATACATCGATACATTATATACAATAATATAGATTAAAAATGTAACAAATAATTTATTCCAAAACTGTATAACATTTGGTTAAAATGTAGCTAAAAAATTGACTAAATTTTATAAAGCATAGCTAAAAATAGTTGTCTACACTTTTACAAACATAGCTAAAAATATTTAGTTACATTTTTTAAAGCGTAGCTACGGAAAAAAAGCATAGCCAAACTTATTGGTGACGATTCCTCAAAACATTGCGAACAATTTTTAGCTACAAAAATGAAGTTTAGCAAAAAAACTATTGACAACAATTACCAAAAAAGTTGGCCATGGTTTTCAGCTACGAGAATTTGCGAACATTTTGGGCGACAAAGCAAAATTGTAGCTAAAAATTATAGACGACTTTTTTTATTTACCTTTAACTATGATTTTTTGTATCCAAATGCCAACTCTACTGTAGAGGCAAAATCGTAGCTAAAAATTAGAGGCGACGTTCTTTTGATACCTTTAGCTAATTTAAATTCAACACAAGAATTATTTATTGTGGAGGTTTATTATTGGAATCCATTCATTATCAAATCACTTTATTAATAAAGTATCTAATAACTCATTAGTGAAATCAAGTGAAAATAATTAAGCAATTATCCAATAACTCATCAATGAAATCAATTCAAATTTTCAAAACACAATAGATAGCGAAAGAATTCTTCAAGATGTAATACATACAATTATAAGAAAGTCTTAAACAGTATCGGGTATGCATCATTGAAACTTATTCTTTACTTGGATGAGCTTCTAATTTCTACAAGCCAAAGGGATGAATTTTGCCGGAATACTGTATTATTTTATTTTCACATATTGATCATAATCTTATCCTTTTGAAGGTTTTAAATGATCATTTTATATTAAGTTTAACAGTGAATATTAAATGTTGTGTCCTAAACCATTAGCCAAAGTGTCATCTCTGTCCAATAGGTATTAACAACCTTGCCGAAATGCTACAGTTTCAGTAGCATTATGTGTAATAGTCTCCTTGAGGCTTCTTCTGAGAATTCATTCATACCTCAAGCCATATAATCGAAGTCTTATTATATGCTAAAGGGAATATTATTCTTTATAACGACATGGCTTGCTTATTCATGGGGTGGTGTATGAAAAGGAAAGAGACTACATCTGGGTGTGATGATAGTGATACCAAAAGTTAAAGAGCTTGCAACATTTTTTTTCTTCATTCTTTCGGTTTTCGTTTACATCTTTCATCCTGAATAGAACAGAAATGCATTAACATCTCGGTATGTCAAATACCGAAACAATGGTAAAATACATCATTGAACTGAGTGCCACCGGCCACCTCCAAGTTACTGTCATTTTTGGCCTTTGACGTCTTAGGTGGCTCGAGGCACACCAAACTTAGTACCGCTGAATTTGGCTAAGATCCTGTTTTATTTGTAAGTATCCTCAAACCTGACAGGCCAACTCTTATCTTTCTATCAGAACTGCTAAACCTGACTCAAGAATATCTGGGAACCAGGTCACTGATGATGAGGTTAAGGCAACTTTGAAACCCATCCTGCCAAAAAAGAACAAAAGAAAAACTCCAAATCTGGATTGAACCATGAAACTCAGCCCGTTGAATAGTTTATTATATAAAAATTTAGTTGGAACCTCCTAGCCTATGCAGGGCCAGTAAATTCTCCAGGTATGAAAGTTCACCACTACCTGTATAACGTAATCGATTTATTCAAGTGGTTTTGAATATGTTGAATAACCGATTTGGTACAATGTGCAATTACAACTGGACTGAGATGTAAGTTCTTGAAAATTTCAGACCGACAGGTAAATTCAAACATGAAGGCCCCTTAACAAATTCCGCTGGCTGCTTACTGGAATTACTGTACCTCGACCACTAGAAATCAACATGCCTGAGATTGCTACAAGAAACTGACGAGTAAATTCCATTCCACTTTTCGTCAGCATTTCATGCTTTACATCTGTGTTTTCGACACCATCTGGTTCATCTTCTTTTGACAAACAGAAGCTTTAACGAGCAAGAAACACGAGAGAATGTCTTGAGAAGAAAGTGCTTTAGGCACACTTCTCGCTGGGAAATGAAACATCACTGTTATTCCCTTTATAAATGATGCTAGTTCCAAGTACATAAAATCTCCTCCGTCACCCGTCCGGTGACTTGATTCAGCAAAACTTCCCCACACTACCAAGTTAACAATCCACATTTCTACATTTTTATTACTCCTCATTGTAAAATATAAAATTAAAAATTGCATTTTCCTACACAAGCGCCTTCAGTGCCTTAGTAGTTTCCCATTCAGAAGTTCTCTTTTCCTCTATTTATGAATACCTACTAAGAATTTACAGGACTTGAGTTCCCACACAATTCAGTTCTTTCTTGCCCTTGTTAATGTTTCTTGGGCAGAGAGAGACTTTTGTTACTTTGCGAATGCCCATGATCACATCACAGCCTCTTCTGTCATTTGCACCATCATCGTCATTTTTATATTTTTCATCCCACCTAGACTTGTAGGTTTGCCGCTGATTGTAGATCATGGTAACTAGCTTTCATCTTGGATGCTCTTGAAGATCTTGTTGAGGAACATGACTTTGGAGAGGATGCTGCCATCTTCTTTTTTCTTTTTGACTTTTTGGGAACATTCGGACGATCTGAAGGTGGAACATCAACTAACACATCTGATGCAGGTACTCGGCGTTCAGATATATGATCATAATCTGTTCCTGCCCATCAAAACAAAAGGGAATCAGCCATATCAATCTCGATTCATTTACACGCCAACATATTGTAAAACAGGTAGGTCCTAAGGTCAAACAAAAGGAAAATACGCATCTAATTAATTTGATTCATATAGTTAAACAATAACGTAAGAGGCAAAAGATGCACAAAAGCTTTACAGAGCAAACTTGTGCAAGAAATTCAAAACGTAAGTAATTGAATTTATTCTATTTATGTTCCACCAAAAACTGTTGTTTAGCTCCGGTATACCTTCATAGATTCCCCTTGTTTTAGAAGCATTGTCACGTGACACAAGAGCCAAACTTTTCTTGTCGGAGGAAAAGAATCTAAAGCAACTTCCATCACTCGGTACAGAACTAGTTTGATCAATTTACTACATACAACAATGGCCCTATTTGCATTTGTCTGATTACCCGAACGTCCTCAGGGTACATGACAATGCAACCCCTTATACATTGCTGAATTATTATCAAGTTGGAGCATATCTCACCCACATACATTTCATATGGTTACTAACACTTGAGGACCAAATGATCAAGACTATGTGCAGCAGAAATCGATGAGAAACAAACAATGAAGGCGGGGATGATACAAACACCAAACCTTCGGAGGACCATGAGGAGAAGGCTACAGAATTCATATCTCCTGTATTACCAAGTGCAGCAGTTGTTGAGAAATCAGGAGGTGACTTAAATTCACCCATCTGCAATATGCCAACCGATGAAGCTATTCACTAAACATAACACAACATTGACAAAGCACTAAATTTTCATTTAGGGACATGAACTACATACCCAACTGGGTTGACTACCAGAAGCACCATCCCAGCCTATGTGTGCGACATGCTTAACATCTGTCGGATACCCAATTTCCATCTCCCTCTCCTTCACCACTGCACCCCAAAAGAGAAATAAAAAATAAAAAAACAACAAAACTATCAAAATAAACAGCCATCCAACACATAATGGTTGGATATATGTTAGTAACTGAAGGAAGAAGCTTTACCGAAGATTTTGGAGATGTACTTGAACCCTTTATAGATGCCTTTGATCTTAGTACCCATGAATGGAACTAGAACCAAGTGGTGTATATCCTTAAATGAATCCTGCAAAGTGTGAAGGAAATACCATACAAATCTTGATATATGGTTCTCTAACCTGCAAGACAGCAAGGTGAAATTTAAATAATTGATTATGCAATCAACAACTAAGAATTGGAGTTAAGGATACAAAAGGAGGCAAAAAAACATTCAGCAGCTTACAGAGAAGATCACAAATGCATGTGATTCAGAAATTTTTTCCCGTGAAAGAAGACAGGTATCTGTCCTTGAATTACAAGGAAACAGAATAGAAGAAATATAAAAAGACAGACGGAAACCTAGTGAAAGGAATGGTTAGCATGGTAGAGAGATGAGAGATTCAACAGAGACATCTTCTTCTCTTCATTCAAGCAAAGCGGCAACGCATTATCCACCATTAATGTACAACTGTTTCAGATAAGCCAAGAAGCCTGTCTGGCAATAACAGTTGGTTGGTTCCACTAACAAACTTGGTGAGAACCCAATTAAACAGAGTAACAATAAAGAGGAATTAAAGACGAAGGGAAAGCTTGTTAAGGGTTTAGAATGACAACAGGAGGGTTCTAAAGAAAAGAGAAGAAACGGACAACCATGACAATGAGACAAAAAACAGAAGAGAGAGAAGAGACGTAGAACAGAGACGCAGGAACAAGAATACAGAGTCGACTGAAAGGGACGCTAAAATTGGATGGTGCCATTACTGGTTTGGTTAAGTAGAAGCTGCAAATCACAGACCAAACCGTGAGCGGTTTGTTGTTGTGAAACGAGTAAAGCGCGGACATTTTAACTCCTCCAATGTCTTATTAAATTAAATGCACGATTTTCCCTATATAAGGCGCTCTCTCTCAAAATCCCGACAAATAGATTCATTAAAATGGAGAGAGATAGAGAGAAGGAAGAAAGAGACGACAGTTGTGTTGGACTTTGACTTCTGCAAGAGCAAGAGTTAACTCTGCCTCGAAAAGTTTGAAGCTTTGGACTGGCTTGTGTTTGGCTGTCCAAATGCTAAGCGGCCATTAATAAAAGCTTTTACTCGTTTCTCATTAATGCACTTCTCCTACTGAAAACGCAATTACAAAAAAAAAAAAAAAAGGCTCTGTCTCGATGATAAACATCTGAATAAGATCGTTCTTTGCAGTTTTGATTCAGAACGAGTAAATGACTTGCAGTCAATTAAGTCTGGAGACACTAACACATCTCGATATCAACAATATTGGCGATCAAGAAGTTCTCTTTATGGGAGAACTTAATTTCCAGTCAAATTGGAACTAAAGTTCATTATCTCTTACTAAGAGGTCTAAATTATGATAAAGTATTTTTAAGCTATTCGCATTCAAATTAATTTCTATTCGAATCAGGTAGGTCTCTTGCGGGAGGTAAAATTCTGACCTTAAGTTTTAAACAATTGTATATATGAAGATGATTCAAACCTGCAACTTCATTTAAACCCAGAGAACCCCTTGTCAATTCACTTTTTAATTATTAAGAGAAGATTTATCGAAGACAATTTGAGATTTAAAAAAACATATATGGACACAATCATCCTTCATTCCAGCACTCGACATTACAATGCCATGCCATATATGTCAAGTAATGTCAATTTAATTTAGTGTAAGCCAGCGGTATGAAATTGATAGGGAAGATCATTTCTTGGAATTCTGGACTATAACCAAATATCGAATACGACTGCCTGCACTTGTCTGCAACTTTTAGTGGGCAATCAATATCTAATAATCCCAATACCAGCTGGTCAAGAAATTGCTGTTCAACCATAAAGCAGAACTTCTTTAACAACAGGCTCAATTTCTCAGCCGATACTGAAACATTGGAAAAGGTAAAATGGATCAGAATATTTAGAGTAGATTTTAAAAAAAAAAGTCAGATTTTGAATCATTATTTTATTAAATAATTTATTTAAAATATGTGATTTGTATATAAATTAGTTTTTGAGGATTGTCAGCAATTACTATTTGATCTTTTCGTGCCACCCACATGGATTATCAGATCTATAAATAAATCCCACTTGTATGCAACTGTCTATTTTTCTAATGGATGAATCTGATATTATACTAACTATGTCTGTTTAAGCAACAACTTGTGTGCTTATCAACATGCAATCTACTACTGCTCGGTGACAGGTTTTGATGCTTTCGATAACATCTTGAGAATTGTAAGATTGTTGTAGCCACGTTTTCTTGCAGGTGTTTTGAGGAAGGAAATATCAAGCTAAGCTAAAGTACAAGGAACCAGACATTTTTCTCAATTCTCGATCCCTTTTTCATTTGATATTTTTTCTTCTCATAATAACATCTGGAAGGCTAGTCTTAACTTTCGTACAATTTTGTCATTTCTTATTACTTTGGACAATTATTAATCGTATTTTTTGGTTTTTTAATAACTTATCAGTCAAGTTACGTAATTTGATCCAAACAAAGGTAATAAAGTAACCCAATAAATGATACAAATCAATGAGTTGAAGTTCAAGAAAAAAAATGGATCCCAATTAGTGTAGACCAAATTCATATCGAACTTGTGATGGGAAAGTCCGATATAGAAGCTATATATAAAGATTAAGGCCTCTTATAAATGCTCATATTATTCGTAAGTATACGGATCCTCTAACCCGTTAAGAGCACTTACGTATTGAGAAAAGAGTTAACCATGTGTTAGTGAATGTTTGCCGTGAAGGTTCTAGGAGAATGGAGCTTGTTTTGGCCAACGAAAACCACTTCAGAAGTCAAATTAAGTATTCCGTATTTTCTTCGTTTTAAACCTTTATGAATGATCCAGGGCACGTAATAAGGTTTATGCTACACGTTACACATTAATATTAGAGTGGTTACGTGATCGGGTTGTCGGAAACGAAAATTTTTCAATTTTTATCTATTATGATTTTCATCAATTTTTGATTCGTTTTTTGATTTTTTTGCATATATGATTACGTAAATGTGGTATACATAAGGTTAGCTATAAAAAAATGGGTCGAAATGAGCCAAAAAAATGTGAAAAACTGATATTAGGTCACTAGAAATCGCCCTCTCCATCAAAGAGCGATTGCACCGTCAGGCGCGTGCACCACTCGCACCAATAATGCTATAATAATTGCCACAAGGCGATTAACGCACACACCAATCACGTCTTCCCACGGGGTGATGGACGCGTGTGACGCGTGCAACCCATGTGCCTCAAGCGGCTTTTTTCTCCCACGAGCGCAGGACAGCTAGAGACTACATTGTACATGCTCGTCATCTGTCCTAACACACTGACCGCTGTGATTTGGACACGTGGAAGCACATGCAACGCACGTGTCATACAATGAAAGCGTGTATACGTGTGGGGGTGCATGCGAAGCACGTGCCAGACGCATTTGGCGGCAGCATTACTCACACATGTCACCTTTGCCACACGCAGGCGTGATGCCTACTGATGTTAGCGCACAGATGTCAGTAAAGCACTGTACATTGACGTCATGCTGACATTAGCACCATAAATTAAATTAAAAAAAGAAAAAATTCAAAATTTCTATAAAGTTGTCTCAGGTCCTTTGGAGTCAGTTTCTAGGTCAAGGGAATTTTTAAAGTGATTTGTCAATTTTTCTGAATTTATTACGTTGGTAATTTGATTCCGAAAAAAGGTTTTCGAGCTTTTTTAAGTTAATTTTGAGTGTATTTTCGTACTCCGAATTACACATAAGGGATACAATTAAGGTTTCATGTCTCGTGTGGTAGGTTTGTTATTCGGAAAAATACGATAATCACTCTCATTGAGAATTTTTTTAAATAAAAGTTGCAAATAAAGTTTAAAGATAATGTTTTCAGTACCAGTATATGATTATTTGATTGTGCATTTGGTTTTTGCATTTATAGCTGATTTTCACATACATTATATATAGAATGTGAGGATAACATAAAGATGTATCCCTTCTTTTTGTGAAGTTTTTAGGGTACTGATGAGGATATAGACACCAAAGTGGCATTTCAAATTAGTATTTTGGATTATTCTGCTTACATGTTGGAGGATGTCTCTGTCCTTATATTTAGTTATTCTGCCCAAAGGTGTTAGCCTTACATAGGGTTTTGAGATATACATAAAGGCATTAGATGGAAGAAAGTTATTACTTAAATGATCTATTCACCCAAAGGTGGTAGTGTCATAAGAGTTAATAGTTTGTACTCTGATCGCTTCTTATGTGGAGATCTAATTACATATATTATGTATTCAGCTCAAAGGCTTTTCATAATATGTGTGATTAGATTCTCGATATAGATACCACTTTAATGCTTTATGTATTGATGTTATCCTGCATTTATACTGATCTTTACATTGTCTTTTTTATCTTGCAATCGTCTTTTTCGTAAACGACAATGCTGTCACGATTGAGACCTTAAATGGTTTCAATTCCGAGAAGTGGAAGCATAATGTTGAGTTTGCCCTAGAGATGGATGACATCAACATAGCGATGTATAGTGAGAGACCTTCTCCACTTATTGATATCAGCTTAGAAGCTAATAAAGCAGTTATGGAAATCTGGGAGTGGTCAAATAAGATGTGTTATTTGACCATCAAGAGGTCAATAGTAGATCATCTGCTAAGTGGATTACCGAATATGATCATAGCAAAGGAGTTTATGGATAACATTTTCCAAAAGTACAAGGTGTCTTCTCATGTGAAGCATACTACTTTGATTAAAGAGTTATTCTTCATGAGGTATATAGAAGAAGGAGGTGTTAGAGAGCACATTATCAAGATGGTTCACCTTAGAGTAAACTAAAGCACTTGATGTACCGATTCCTGATATGATCATAGTGCATTAGGCACTTAATACTTTCCCATGAGAGTTTGAGATGTTATCGACGTCCTACATCTCCCAGGATGAGGCTTGGGCCATTAATGCCCTGATTTTCCAACGTTCTGCAGTTGAGGAGAAGATTAAGATGTCTCCTCATACAACCTTTTATGTGGTTGTCAAAGGTAAGGTGAAGACTAAGCCCCAACAGCCTAAGGGTAAGGGTAAAAAAATCTAAACCCTCTCCAAAGATTCAGACTGGATAGTCTAGCATTGTTAAGGGCCCACATGACATAAAGAATATGAGGTGCTTCTTCTTTTGTAAGAAGAAGGGGCATAAGAAGACCGATTGCCCCGAGTACAAGCTGTGGAAGGTTAAATAGGAATTGTCAAATAACTCCTTGGTCTATATGATTCATGAATCTAATGTAGCTATAACCACATCAAGTTCTTAGTGTTTAGATAGTGGAGCTTCTAAGCATATTGCTTCCACAATAGAGGAATTTAGATCTAGAAGAAGGCCAACTAAAGGAGAGGAGAAGCTGATGGTCGGTAACAATGAAGAGGTGGATGTTTTGTTTGTAGGAGATGAAGGCTTGAACCTCGATATGAGGTTTGTATTGGTTTTACAAGCACTTTTTATATACCATCTTTTAGATGGAACTTGATCTCCGTATTAACTTTGGATAAAGAAGACTATCGTTTTGTGTTTGATACTTTGGTTGTAAATATTTCTATCAATGCAAGATATATCAGAACTACCTTCTTATCCTACAGATTATATAGAATGTGTCTTACTCCTAACGAAATATATGTCTCTTCTTATGTTGCTGAACCTGTTACTCAAAAAAGGAAACATCATACATGTTGTGACATAAATGTCTTGGTCACATTTCCAAAGAGAGGGTTGAGAGATTGATAAAAGATAGCATTTTCCCAACTATTGACTTCAATCATATGGAAACATGTATCGATTATTATAGAGGTAAGTTGACCAAGATAAAGAAGAAGGGGTCAACTCGTGCTTCTGGTCTGTTGGACATCATACATACAAACATTAGTGGTCCCTATATAGGCACGTTATGCAATGCTAGATATATTACTGTTATAGTTATATATTCTTACTTAAGGAAAAGTCTGAAGTTCTTGATAAGTACAAGATCTTTAAGACTGAGGTTGAGAACCAATTGAGAAAATCAATAAAGATAGTCAAATTTTATATGAGAGGAGAATACTATGGCAGACATGGGGTTGCAAGCCAAAAAAGGGGTTTGTTTGTCAGGTATTTAGAATTAGTTGGAAGAGTGACTCAATTCACTATGCCAAGTAGTCTTGAGTAAAATCGTGTGACTAAAAGGCGCAATCGCATCCTAAAGGATATGATGAGGTCAATGTAGAGTAGGATTAACCTACTCGAATGCCTTTAGGGAGAAACCATCAAGACAACATTGTATATCTTGAATAGATATACAAGTAAGTCCCAAGTAAGTCAATACCAAGAAGATTTTTGAACTCTAGGTTGGTAGGAAACCAAGCCTTGCACACATTCTTATATGGGGCTGCCCTACTGAGGTAAATTTATATAATTCTTATGAGAGTAAATTGCAACCTCATTCCACTCATTACTATTTGGTAGGTTATCCCGACCACTCTAAGGACTACATATTTTACTGTGGAGAAGAAGGGGCCAAAATAGTGAAATCACAGACGACTAAGTTTTTGGAATATGATGTCCATAATGAGGGAGGATCCTCACATTCTTTAGGAGATAGCAGCATCGATACCATGATCATTTCTTATCCGCCCCTCATATAGTCAAGTCCGATAGATGAAGGTTCGAGTACTATTTTTATACAGGCACAGAGACCTATATCTGTTTTGGAAGAGGTTTCTGAGATACAAGAACCTATGCAGTTGCGCAGATCCACTAGAGAGAGGCGATTTGCCATCTTATCAAATTACATAGTCTATTTAGGTGAGTAAGACTATGACATAGGATATGTTGTGGATCCAGTTACTTTTATAGAAATCATATTTGGGCCCTATGTGGACTTGTGGTAGGAAGCAATGAAGGATGAGATGCAATCTATGAGGCATAATAAGGTAAGGGAGCTTATTGATTAATCACAACATTACAGGCCTGTCAGTTGCAAATAACTATTTAAGACTAAGAAGGTCACACAGGGTCAAGTTTAATGGTTTAAGGCACATTTGGTTTACAGGGGATTCACTTAGAGAGAAGGAGTTGACTTCAATGTTATCTTCTCTCCTGTATCCTCGAAGGATGATTTAGGGTGATTATGGCAATAGTAGCTCATTATGACATGGAGCTACATCAAATGGATGTTAAAACTACTTTTCTGAATTGTGATCTTTATGAGGAGGTCTATATAAAGCAACCTAAAGGGTTTCAAGATCAAGATGCAACTAATAAATTTTGTAAGTTGACTAAATTAATATATGATCTGAAACAAGCTTTCAGACAATGGTAAGTTTGATGAGGTTTTGACCTCATTTGGATTTATAGAAAACAAAGTTGAAAGATGATTATACTATAAGGTTAGGGGGAGCAAATTTATCTTCTTTTTATTATACGTAGATGATATCTTGCTCGTGTCAAATGATTTGACCATGTTGCATGAAGTAAAACAACTTTTGGCCAAACACTTTGACATGAGAGATTTAGGTTAAGCATTTTTTTCTTTAGTATACAAATTCACGGGGACAGATCTCAACACTCATTAAGCCTCTCACAAAGAGTATACATTGAGTGAGCACTACAAAGGTTTAATATGGCTGACTATAAACCTATTGTAAAATCTATCTCTCATGGCGAGAGATTATCTTTGGCATAGTATCCAAAGAATGAAATTGAGAGAGAGATTATGAGGAATGTCTCGTACTATAGTGCAGTTGGTAGCCTGATGTATACCCAGGTGTGCACTAGACTAGACATTGCATTTGTTGTTGGACTGCTAGGTCAATATCTGGCTAACCCAGGTGTAGACCATTGAATGCAGTTAAACGAAAGGGTGCTAAGGATTATACGTTGACATATAAAAAAAGTCAAGAATTTAAAGCTCACAAGGTATATAGACTCTGATTTTGCTATGTGTCCGAATGATCGCAAATCCACTTCAGGTTACATTTTTAGGTTGGAAAATTGTGCAGTGTCGTGGAAGAGTTTCAAGTAGATACTGGTAACTTCCTCAACCATGTATGCAGAGTTTGTTGCATGTTATGGAGCAGCTACATAGGTAGTTTCGCTCAGAAAATTGATTTTTGAGTTATCTGTGGTAGATTCAATAACTAGACCTATTCGTTTATATTTTGATAATCTTGTTGCAGTGTTGTTTGGTAACAATAATAAGAATATCATAGGGTCTAAGCATTTAGAGGTCAAATACTTGACTATAAAAGAGTTAATTCAAAAAGGTAATGTCGAAGTGGAACATATCAGGACTGAGGACATGTTAGCTGATCCATTGACTAAAGGACTTTGCCCAGTGTTTATTAAACATGTATCTAGTATGAGAGTGTTAAGGTCCTTAGACAGTAGTAGTTAGAGATCATTGTATTTGCTCCTTAAATGTTTGTACACTTTAATGTATTATGACATTATGGTTGTTTATTAATATAGATGATCATCTTTTTATCCTCAGTAATAATTGTTCTTGTGTATAGTCATAATATATATAAAAGCCTTAAGATTTGTATTGATCTTAAGCATTTTAAAGGTCATTAGGCATATATAAAGATTGACCTTGAGCTTATGTTAGTTAGACACATACAATTTAGTACGGATATCCATAAATTTGACATGACACAGGGGATATAAAGTTTAATCTCATAAAGGTTTTCTAATGCAGTTTAACGTTCATTTAGAGAACATAAAAGATTTTCTCTCTGATGCTATTTAACATTTGGTAAGAAAAAACATAATTTTTCTGTTGCAATTTAGCATATGCAGTTTAGCATAAATTTGAAGAAATCGAGACTTACATATAAAGATGATACATATTAGATTGTACAGGTATCATCCTAATTTGTCACATTCATTTTTCCCACTCGTGTTAGTAAGGTATTAGATATTCGTTATTCGTTATTTTATTGGATCTGTGTCACACATGACATGTGTGTTTGATATTTTTTGATATCGAATGTTTGATATTTTTTTATATCGAAAACTTTGCAGGACAAAATGTTGGACTTTCATTATCTTTATATCAAATAGTTTTTAATTTTTAAATTTGGTACCAATACAATAGTGTGACTTAACCAAGTTTTCAAACTATTTTTAAACTTAAGTCAAAACTGCAATTAATGATCATCCAAGGGAAAGAATGTTAGACAATTTTGTCCTTTCCCATTATGTTGGACAACTATTAATTGTATTTTTTAGTTTTTCAATAATTTATCGATTAAGTTATGTAATTTGATCCAAATAAGGGTAATAAATGACCAAATAAATGATTTAAATCAATATGACGAAGTCTACGAGAAAAATAAATCCTGATTAATATAGATCAGATCCGTATCGAGCTTGTGATAGGGAAGCTCGAAATAGAAGTTATATATAAAGGTTAAGGTCTCATATAGTTACTTATATCATTCGTAGGTTTACGGATCCTCTAACTTGTTAAGAGTGTTTACGTATTGAGAAAATTGTAGAAAGACGTTAATTACGTGTCGGTGAACGTTTTCTGTGAAGGTCCCGAAAGATTGGAGCTCGTTTTGGCCACAAAAATCACTTAGGAAGACGTTAACTACGTTTCACATTTCCTTCGTTTTTAACTCTTTCATGAATGATTCGGGACACATAATAAGGTCAATGTTATATGTTACATTAACATTACATCCTATATGTCTTTGGATAGTATATAAAATAATAATTGAACTTTTTAAGAAGATCTATGTTATAGTACATTATAAATCATATTTGGAAATACTAATCTATTGTTATGGCTGAAGTCAAAGTGTTTGCATTTGTTTAGAAGCTAAACCATTTGCCAAAATAACAAAAATCATAAGGCTGATTATAATTATGATCACATTTCTACATCTAAAATTATGACTGAAACATGTAATACATTGTTGTGTTGATAGTAGATAACTGATGGCTTATCCATCAGTATAGTAGATTTTGAAAAGAAAGCTCAATTTAGGGTTGAAACACAAAACAGTATGATGGATATTAAGCACCCTGTTTTGCATATCTAAACAAATCAATTGACATTGTTTTAACAGTAACTGAAATCCATTATTTTTAATTTCCATAATAGCTAACAAGCATTAGAAATAACAACTTAGATAGGAGAAACTTATTGATAACTCTAAAATCCAGCTTCACAGTCCTTCAAAATAAGCAACACCAGAAGATTGCAACCATGAGCCTCCCTGTATCAACTGTGCTACGGTGAACTTGCTGGCCTCACTAGCACTAGTAATCACATGGTAACCTGCCCATTTCACTCTTTTACTAGTACCCGCACCTGGTCCTCTGTTCAAATACTCCCCATAGTACAACGTTTTGAGTGCAAAATCCTTGTCCCAGATGGACCATCCTGAAGGGTCAATGTGATCACCAATTGAGGACTGCATAACAACAGTCCTGGAATACTCCTTCCAGAGACGGCCCAGGTAGGATTTGATGGAGCCCTTAACAGGTTCAAGATCGGAGCTTGCTATGATGTCACATTTTTGGATGGAAGTCCCAGTGTTTTGGTTTGGATCAGTTCGACCTTGGGCTGTGACCATATTTTGTTGATTGCTCATGGGCTTTCGCGCCACTAATTTGCAGTTCTGGAACACAACAGCTGCGTCACCAAATATGAAGTCTACTGTCCCTGTGATGTAGCAGTCCCTGTAGAACTGGCGTAGGCTGTGGGCGTAGAGGGTGTCTTGGTAAGCATCAATACGGCAACGATTTATCACAGACTTGTCAGCTCCAACACGAAGTGCCACAGCCTGATGCTTTTGTGGCCCAGCTGTGTTTTGAAACCAAATATCCTGCGCTATGAATCCGTCACCTACAGCAGCTGCATTTGCAAATCAGGCCTAGTTCAGTACTTTTCATGTCAAATCAAAGACACTGCTGTTGCTTATCATTTTCCATTAAGATAGTATATAATTCATAAATTTGTGTAATATTCTGCTATTTTAAATTCTTTTACGTTTTAGTTAACGTTTTTGTTTAGTTAAGGCCAATTTAGTAATTTAATCTCTAAGGTTTATACTAAAATTTAAGTTAGATCTTAATGTTTCGAAGCGTTTAAAATGAATCATAACATTTGCAAAATATTTAAAATGAGTCATAATGTTTAAGAAAATGTTCAAAACAATCCTTGATTGAAGGAAACAACTGAGAAAGTTAGGACCTTTGTTCCATCTAGTCAAGAGTTGTTTTGAACATTTCCAAATATTATGATTCATTTTGAATGTCTTACAAATATTAAAGTTTATTTTGAATACTCTAAAACGTTAAAGTCTAATTCAGATTTTAGTGTAAACGTTAGAGGCTAAATTGTTCGTATAACCTTTGGTTCAAAGAATAGTATACTTTAACTGCAGTGGAAAAGGAAACATAACTATAGGTCTCCAGGGCTAACATTATAATTAGTTGAAAGGAAGAGGAATTCGGTAATATTATTATGGAGAAATTTGGGTTTTTTCACACTATAGGCAATATATGGACAATAAGAGATAAGTTACCTAAACCTTTAATTAATAATATAGTTTACTAAATCTTTTCCTGTGCATTAATGAATCTAATCGTGTCACAAAACTCTAAAGTTGATTGATATATGTATAAGGAGACTGAAATGAAAGTGTCAAAACTCAAATGTGAACGAGCAGAAATGGAAGGCAGCTATTATTTACTTTACCTACGGTAGCAGACTTAAAAGTTGTGGATCCATCAACCACATTCAAACTACCGGTTATGATGGTGGAATCCATGCCATCTCCGACAAGCATCACATTCTTCTTAGTCTTTCCGATCTCAACATTCTCTTTATATGTTCCCTTCTTCACATAAATGACGTACCTCGTGTTACTCTTGTCCGGTACCGAGGCCACGGCGTCTTTTACAGTACTGTATTTGCCACTCCCATCTTTTGCCACAATAAAATCAGCTTTGATGGCCTTTGGCGAAGCCTGCAAAAGTTTTCGATCCCTGCTCGTAACCCACGAAGGAAAATCTACGTTAATTGGAAAGATAGCTTCTTTCCTTGGAGGGGAAATCGCAACAAGCATGGCTAGAGATGCTCTTGCTTGCAATATTATGTCCTGGACTGTTGACTCCATAGCTAATTTGGCTGGACCATTTAGCCCATCCAAGCACGTAACATGGTTAGTGAGCACACTACTAAGCCATGTGTGCGCATTTGCATGAGACTCGCTGGTGATTCTTGCAAGAGCTACTATGGAGTCCTGGATTCTATCCATGGATAGTTCCATCAGCTCAACACAATCGGTTAGAGCCGCTTGTTCTCTGGGATTGTTGATCCTATGGGTAACAGTGGCGGTTTCCATGGTCTTCCGGATGTGGAACGTGGATTTCTTTAACAGGGCTTGAAGTAGGTTAACTTGGTTGAGTTTGACGCTTGTGTTTGAGGCTATACCTGAGACCAAGGCTAAGCATGATGGTTTGTCTAGTGCAGGGTCACATACGCTATGAAATTGGAGAGATATAAAATGTTGACGAACCAGTGTAACTGAGCCTATGATAGCAGCTAAGAAGAGGAGTAGATAAAGTCCTCTGTGGCCAGAAGCTCTGGGAGTGTCTAACAGAGGCTGATGGGTTGTCGCCATGGCAGTACCACTGCTTCATACTTTGATATGGTTATCGCGTTTTTATAACCCCAAAATTAATTTCGAGACCTGTAATTGTGAGCGGCGAGTAGAAAAATGAATAGTTCAAATTTTCTGTCTAATTTTATGATATCGTGTCCAATAAATCTCAGCCAAAATGAACCCATGAAAACTCAAAGAGTCAAAAGCATATAGAGCCCACAATTATTACACTTTGAGAGTGCATAAGCGGGTTGTACTCAGCTTATTGTGAATCCTCTATTCCTATTAATACAGTGCAATCATGTTTTCGCCTAAATATGATATTGTTTTATGTTTATATTAGCCTGTATTAACCTTATTTTTGTCTTCTTTATATTTTAAATCACTAATAATAACTAAATAGTTAAATGATAGCTACTGAATTTTTCTTTCTAAATCTTAAGAAAATAAAAAGTATAACTCTACAACATAAAATATATTAGAATGAGTTCGAATATAAATAAGAAACAAATATTAATAAAAAATTCTATTAAAAATTGAATTCAAGTCAATTAAATTTTTGCAAGGGCACGATTTTAATTAACAAAAAGTGTCTTTGAATTGAATCACTCTATTCTATAAGTTTGTTTTGCATAAAATTTAATTAAAAAGATTAACCGAGTCTAAAAAAGTTTGTAACAAAGTAAATACGTCAATCTTAAAGTATTACATTTGGATCATCCTTTTTTTAATTAGGACAATTCCACCAGTCAAATATAAACACTTTCGAGTTTCGACTGCATGTGGCTTGAATTCAAGTTTCTTTTACCAAAGAAAATAAAAAGTTGTTCATGCGATGATGGCGGATTCAACTTGTCTTATTCAAATGTTCACTCCGTAGAAAAGATGGCATAAACAAAGTAAGCAAAAGCCTTTCTTTTTTCCACTCACCGTCTCTTGAAAATTCCACCACTTACTTTGCCATTCATGTTATTTTATTTCACCATACGACCAAGTCTTCTAGTTAGGCGGAAAAGAAAATATAAAAGCTTATCCCTCGCTGTATTGATTGTTCAGCTTTTTAACCATAGTTTCATAGTAATGGCGTTTGTCCTGATGTGTATCATTAGGGATTGGTTTAATTGTTAATTATAAGTAGCCGAGGGAATAGGTGCACGTGATCTGGCTTCAGCTTCCGCTGAAATGAATCACACAGCAGATACTGATGATGACAAACCCTAATATTTTCTTTTATATGTATAGATCGAGTCACCTTTATATGATCTTCACATGCACTGATGACACACATGTCTTTCGATGGGGAGTTCTTTATTCACCTCCCTATTAATTAACTGGAGGACACCTGTAATGATGATTTGTCCTCGTTGATGTTAGAATTTTAAGGCAGTTTTTAATATCGTAATATGGCCGACAAGTTTATGAAGATGGAAACAAGAGCTACATTAGTTTATGTCCAACTGGTTAGTGGTTATTATACTTGCGAAAGACAGACTCAGTATTTAATGTCCATTTTCTTCTTTATGCGCCACTTTCTCTTTTATGTGGTGAATACGGTGCAGCACTTCTTTTTTTCCTTCTGCTTTAAACATATGTAATCATCAGTTCTCTGGTCATTTACTGAATTAGCACGTCTTAGGCTCAAACCATACTGGGATCCTTTTTCCTTTCTTAGGGATTTTAATCGGATCCACCTCTTTTTCGGCCCTCCTTCAAAGAGAGGATTAACTTGTAAAAGCCTGGGAGACTGAAATTCAAACCTCATACAGAACAGGCTCCATTTCCATTACTTATTATAAAGACAGATTCCGCCAAAGCTATATTTTGGAATTTAACTTTGACTAGAATTGCCTTGAAAAATTGGTTTTTGACAACAAAACAAACACTCCCTATTTTATTGAAAAAAAAATATTACAAATACAAGCTTAATAAATCCAAACCCGTTATGAGTTAGCTTGTTGACGCTAACCAACCAAACCTTTTAGTACGCTCACTAGCACACACCTTACTCAGCTATCTTCTAATAACATCTATGGATGCAATGACCAAATGGTCATATTTATAAGTAAAATGTTGGTTGGCCTCTTTGGTGGCAATAGTTGGCAACTTCAAATTACCAACTAGCGAAAGGAATAGAAAGTCAATTTGAATTGAAAATTTGACCAAGTCAAAGCCACCTTTTTACAACTCATCATAATATAGAGATTTCCAATTTTAAACTAAGTTTAATCCTTAACATCCTCTCTTAAACTTGGTTGTCATTCCGAGCATGTTCTTCAACTTGTAAAATGTCTCAGCCTTCAAAGACTTGGTGAAAATGTCTGCTATTTGATCTTTAGATGTGCAATACTCAACAATAATCTCTTTATCTTTAACTAAATCTCGAATGTAATGATGTTTAATGTCAATGTGCTTACTTCGACCGTGGAACACTGGATTCTTCGTTAAAGCGATTGTTGATTTATTATCACAGTAGATTGTCGTGGGACCATCTGATTGTTGTTGCAATTTAATTCACTAAGCATCCTTCATAGCTAAATTGCTTGAGTAGCACAATTTGTTGCAGCATATACTTTGCTTCAGCAGTTGAAAGAGTAACTTCTTGTTGTTTCTTAGAAGACCAAGAAAATGCTCTAAAACCTAAATGAAATACATAACTTGAAGTACTTTTTCTCTTTTCAACATCACCGACTCAATCGCTATCTGTATATCTAACCAATTGTATATTTTTATTGTTTGAATAAAATATGCTATCATCAATGATACCGTTAATATATCTCAAAATTCATTTAGCAGCTTGCCAATGAAATTGTTGCGGTGAATCCATAATTCTACTCACGATTCCCACTTCAGAAACAATATTTGGTCTAGTTGTAGTTAGCTACCTCAGACTTCCAATAAGTCTTCTAAAATTTGTTGCATGAACCAATTCACTACTACTAACTTTCACAAGCTTTAACCTCTCTTCAACTGGAGTTAAAATGGGTTTGCACGCATCCATCTTGAATTTTTTTAAAATATCTTTTGCATATTTCTGTTGTGAAATGAATATGCCTTCATTTGTTTGATTTACCTCGATACCGAGAAAGTAGGACATTAATCCCAAATCTCTCATCTCAAAATGAGCAACCATATTTTTCTTAAACTCCAGTAACAATCTTGAATTATTACTAGTGAATATCAAATCATCTACATAGAGAAAATTATGACGATATCTCCTTCCTTGTTGATCTTAATATACAAAGTATATTCATATGGACACTTATGAAATCCATGTTTAATGAAATAAGTATCAATACGAGTATATCATCCTTGCTTTACATATCCTGGTGTTTACCCAACGTATACTTGTCTTCAAGTATACCATTCAAAAAGATTGACTTCACATCCATTTGATGAATCTTCTAATTGCTTTGAGCAGTAAGAGAAATGATTAAACGTACAGTATCTAATCTGGAAATAGGTGCAAAAACTTCAAAGTAGTCGATACAAGACTTTTGCTTATATCCTTTTGCAACTAGTCTTGCTTTAAAGCGTTCCACTTCTCCACTGGGCTTATACTTTGTTTTGTATACCCATTTGACATCAATAGGCTTCTTTCCTTTTGGCAAAGTGGTTAACTCCCATGTTTTATTTTTTCAATAACATGAATTTTTTCATCCATTGCTTTAATCCAATGACCATCATTCACTGCTTCCTTGAACAATACTATATTGCACTCTACAAAGAAAACATAATGGGCAACAACTTCATCATCATTATTATCATCACCTACTTGATAGTCTTCAAATAAGTAGGTGTATAGCGTTCTCGTTATGACTGCCTAAGTGCAAGTGAAGTAAGAGGAGATGACGCTTCAGGATCAACATGAGTTGGCTCTTCAGGAATTGAAGATGAAGACAACTCTCTAGTTTGACCAGTTGTTTCAAAATCATTGTTTATTAGCACTGGTACTGGTGATGATTTCTTTTCTTTTTCTGACCAATCCCATACCCCATCTTCTTCAAAAGTAGCATCTCGACTGATCACTTTTTGAGTCTTTAGATTATAAAGCTTATAACGTTTTGTTTCCATGTTGTAGCTAAGAAATATATATTTTTCTGTCGTCTAATCCAGCTTATTTCTCAACTCATCAGGCACGTGTGAATAGGCTATACAACCAAACACCCTCATATGACTAAGATTAGGCTTTTGTCCACTCCATGCTTCTTGTGGAGTTTATCTCGAACACTTTTAACAGGAAACTTATTCAAGATATAGACAACACAAGCCACAACCTCTGCACAAAATTTTTTAGGTAACTTCTTACAAAATAACATGCTTCTCACCATATCCATAATAATTCTATTTTTTCTTTCTGCAACTCTGTTTTGTTGAGGAGTGTACCTTACCGTCAATTGATGCTGAATTCCATGCTTTCTTAAGAAATCATAAACAATATACTCTGTGCCTCTATCTGTTCTCAAAGTTTTGATAGAATAACTACTCTGTTTTTCAACATATGCTACAAAATTCTTAAGTACTTCACATGCCTTAGATTTCTGCTTCAAAAAATAAATCCATGCCTTCCTACTATAATCATCAATAAATGTAATAAAGTATTTTTTTACCTCTATTTGATGGAACCTCAACATAACATAGATCTGAATGCACGAGCTTTAGAGGATGTTTGGCTCTCCATGCTTGCTTTGTAGGAAATGGTTCCCCGTGCTTTTTTCCCATTACACATGATTCACAAATCTGATTAGGAACTTGAATGGTTGGCAAACCTAAAACCCACTCTTTGTTTGCAAGAAACTTAATGCTTCCAAAATTCAAGTGTCCAAGTCACATATGCCATAGCCAATTATCATTGATAGTCAAAGCATTACAATAAGAAGCATTACCGTAATTAAGATAAATTGGAAATAGATGATTGGATGGCATTCTCATCTTTAGAATCACACCCTTTTTTATGTCACTCACCGTGCACCCGCCTTTATTGAAATGTAAATCATAGCCCTTTTCTAGTAGTTGTCCAACACTCAAAATATTCTTGCAAAGAGTAGGAGTATAGTATACATCAGAAATATAATTTGA
>JANTPM010000002.1:31320188-31341212 GCA_025434745.1 Erythroxylum divaricatum | reverse complement strand
AATGTCAATGAATGCATTTACAATCATTTTCATATGCAAAAATTCTATATTCATGTGCATGAGCATATCACATAATGCATGAATATGAAACGCATTTCTAATCTCTCAATAAATCTCTCACATTTACTATTTTAGCGTCAACATGGGTAACGAGATGTTAAACCAAGGCCTTGCTTGAGGCCTAACTGGGCCTAAATTGTAGCACCCCACTCCTGCCAGACCCGAACCTGATATCGATGGTGATATCCGAGCCCACACCCCGCGAGGGTGGCGTACTAGAGCACTCAAATCCGTTCAGAAGTTTCGTAAAACAATTTCGTACTTTTTGAAAGCAAACGAGTGCGCAGAAATCAATAAACAATTTGGGCCCGCAAAATGGAAACATTTTCGATCAAATACTATTTCGGTACTCACATTGCAATTATAACATTTATCAATTGGGCCCACTAACACAACAGTATCAATCTGCAGAATTTGCAGAGTTACAATTTACATACAAATCAAAAAAACTCCAATGCAGACGTAACACTGATCTCGATCTCAACTCTGACTCTCTTGCCATAATCATACTCTCGTTTGTCTAATGGGGTACTCTTCAATTTCCTAAAAAATAAATGCAATGTTGGGTGAGTTTGCGAACTCAGTGAGAAACCATCATTGATGGTTCACTCAACTCATGCATATCGCAAGCAATTTACAGTTTCAGTAAATTACACATTTAATGTAACCATATGAAAATTATCAGGTTCTCACGCAATCACAAGACTCAGAACTTTGCAATTCAGTTATCATCTATTCTTTTTCCCACTTATTTCTATTCTTTTATTCCGAGTTGTGACTGAGCGCTTAATCAGTAAACACGTAGTAGGGGTAGGAGAGCCCTCTGGGTATGCACTACTTCCCATGTGTCGGTAGGGATAGGAGAGCCCTCTGGGTATGCACTAATCCCTTTCGATCTCATTACACAGTAATCATGTCTTAAGAAGTAGGAGAGCCCTCTGAGTATGCACTACTTTCCACGCGTCTTAGGAATAGGAGAGCCCTCTGGGTATGCACTATTCTCGTTTTCCAGTAGTCGAGCTTGTAGCTTTCAGTGGCAGCTCTAGTCACAACCGTTATTAGTCAATCAATTATGGACTCCATGTATCACATGCAATCAGAACCAATTTCTCGGTCGCAGTCATATCAATTAATCATCCATATATGCCATACACATGTTCAATTCACATTAATTGTGTCACAACCTAACACACTATGTCAAATTTCGAATTAAACTAATCAATTTTAATTTTATGCACCATTAACACTTCTATAACAATTCCAAATATCTCGGACATCGATGGTCTGAAATCACTCAAAAGTAAGCACATAGATCCATCCTTAACTCCACATGGCATAGGTGCATCAAATGTAACACATACAAGTTGAGAAACTAACTAGGTTACTCACCTGAACTTCCGAGCTACCTGCCTGGAAGTCTCAGCAATATCCGTGGAATCGTTGTTCCAACGGTGCCTCTAAAACAGTCAAACAATTTCCAATTACTTAAATGCACAATCAGAAATAATTTAACGATGCATATGTCTTAATTAAAACGATGTACTATGCCTATTCATGACTTTCCTAGTACTATTTCCCAATTTCACTTTCTTTCGTAAATTTTCAACCTTTTCACTCAATTATAGACCTCGTTCTCTAGTTCATAACAGATCACACATCACCTCAATCGGAGGTCTACACCAATAACTATGCCTCAAAACCACATTAAATCAAATCAGAAATTCATCCCTCGCCGCGACCTCCAGCCGTTCACCACGGCGTCTGGCAGGCGCTCGCCGCGACGTCTGATGTCACTCGTCGCGGCGAACATTTTCTTTTGGCTCGTCGTGACATCCCGTTCTATCGCTCGTCACGACGTGCGCTAGTCGCGGCGTAACTTCTTTTCTCGCCGGGACGTCTAACTCTTTTCTTGTCGCGACGTCTAATTATTTTATTCGTCGCGACATGCGAGCCCTGGCTCATCTTCTTTGAAGCATTTTCTCTCTTTTCTCTCACTAGAACCAGTCCTAACTTAACTTAAACACTCTAGTCTTTAACAATTAACCTCATGAATGCATTAAGTACCAAAATAAACAACATATAACCAATTTACTTACCAACTCAAGCTCAAAACCTTCGATCTTTGAAATTTCTCCAACTCTTTCCTCTTTCTCTAGCACCCACGATGAGCTTCTTAACTCTCAAAAACCTTCACTCACTCAAAGATTCTAATCATTCATCAACCTTAAAGAAGGAGCAAGCAAAATCTCGAAGGTAGGGGGTCGAAAATCGTCGAAAGAGAAGAGAAATATGCCCTAAGTAGAGAAACAATTTTCACTGCCAAAAATGAGGAGATTTTGGACTTAGGGCCTCACATATACAACAAGCTTTCATCCTTAACACTTGCCACATGGCATTCCTCAAACATAATTAAAACTCTTACACTTTTCTAATTCATTTCCAGTCCAAATCGTCTCCAATTTCAATGGCTCGGCATATTAATTTCTAAAATCATAAATTCTAAATTTCCATTGCCATATACCAATTATTCTAGCACTATTCAGTCAATCAGTCCGTCACTCGGGAAATTTTCGGTCCGGACTTTTTCTCCCCAATTTCCAGAAAAATTTCCTAGGTTCACAATCAATTACCAGTTACTCTAAAATATTTCCGATTCAACTATTCAGACCCAATTATTCCAAAATTTCCAATATTTCAAAAGCAAAATAATTCAAAAGCAAACCTAACTATTCACAATTTCACAATTCATAACCGTATCACAATTAAATACCGGGAAAAAGTCATGAATGCATGTACCTATCAGTGCACGTGCCAAATGACTCAATCCTCTACAATTAGAGGCCAAATGAATGTTCAGTCGATATTATACGGTAAAATCATATCCTGTCTCAATTTACCAATATAACCTTCCCATCGGTGACGGGATGTTACATTGTGAGTGCCTAAGTGCATGTGAAATAGGAGGAGATGACACTTCAGGATCAACATGAGTTGACTCTTCAGGAATTGGAGGTGAAGATGACTCTCTAGTTTGACCAATTGTTTCAAAATCATTGTTTATTAGCACTGGTACTAGTGATGATTTCTTTTCTTTTTCTGACCAATCCTATACTCCATCTTCTTCAAAAATATCATCTCGACTGATGATTACTTTTTGAGTCTTTGGATTATAAAGCTTATAACCTTTTGTTTCCATGCTGTAGCCAAGAAATATACATTTTTCTGCCTTGTGATCCAGCTTCTTTCTCAACTCATCAGACACATGTGAATAGGCTATGCGACCAAACACCCTCATATGACTAAGATTAGGCTTTTGTCCACTCTATTCTTCTTGTGGAATTTTATCTCGAACACTTTTAACAGGACACCTATTCAAGATATAGACAACATAAGTCACGATCTCTGCCCAAAAACTTTTAGGTGACTTCTTACAAAATAACATGCTTCTGACCATATCCATAATAGTTATACTTTTCCTTTCTGCAAATCCATTTTATTGAGGAGTGTACCTAACCATCAATTGATACTGAATTCCATGCTTTCTTAATAAATCATCACAAACAATATACTCTATGCCTCTATCTATTCTCAAAGTTTTGATAGAATAACTACTTTGCTTTTCAATATACGCTACAAAATTCTTAAGTACTTTACATATCTTAGATTTCTGCTTCAAGAAATAAACCCATGCCTTCCTACTATAATCATCAATAAATGTGAAAAAGTATTTGTTACCTCCATTTGATGGAACCTTAACATAACATAGATCTGAATACATGAGCTCTAGAGGATGTTTGGCTCTCCATGCCTGCTTTGTAAGAAATGGATCCCTGTGCTTTTTTCCCATTACACATGACTCACAAATCTGATCAGGAACTTGAATGGTTGGCAAGCCGAAATCCACTTTTTGTTTGCAAGAAACTTAATGCTTCCAAAATTCAAGTGTCCAAGTCACATATGCCATAACCAATTACTATTAATAGTTAAAGCATTACAACAAAAAGCATTACCGTAATTAAGATAAGTTGGAAATAGACGATTGGATGGCATTCTCGTCTTTAAAATCACACCCTTTTTTTATGTCACTCATTGTGCACCCCATCTTTATTGAAATGTAAACCATAGCCCTTTTCTAGTAGTTGTCCAACACTCAAAAGATTCTGCCAAAGATTAAGAGCATAGTATTCGTCAGAAATATAATTTGAAGATCCATTCTTCAATTTTATGGCTATCTTTCCTCTTCTCAAAATTGGAAGCTTTACTGAAGAATGAAAGGATTCATCTAATTCAGAAAAAGCTTTCTTGCTTTCACTTAAATGATTGCTACAACCTGAGTTTAAAAAACCACTGACAATTATCATTGTTACTAATTTCATGAGCAGTCATCAACAAGGTTTCTGGGATATTATTCTTAGTAACTCCAGCTCGATTATCTTTATGTTCTTGTCTTCGAGTATGACATTCTCTATTATAGTGACCATATTTTTTGCAATTATGGCATTGAATATATGATTTGCACTAAGATTGATAGTGACAAAACTTTTTGCACTTGCAACATTAAATATTGAATCTATCTTGAGGAGATTCATTCTCTCTTACTCCTAGTCCAGAATTGGTTCTGAAATTTTTTCCTCCCCTACCTCTGAAATTTAAACTTCTTTGAGTATGTTTCGTTTTGCCTGTTGCACTTTCCTTTTCATTTCTCAAATTTACTTAGGCTTTTAAAACTTGCTCCTTTGTGTTTGGTGATATTTCATTCATTCGCATTTCGCTAGACTCTAGTGAGGCTTGCAAATCATTAAGAGTCATGGAGTCTAAACTTTTAGACTCTTCAATGGCTGTGACAACATAATCAAATCGACCTGTCAACATGCGCATAATCTTTTCCACGATATCTTTCTCCATAATCTCATGACCATTATCTTTCATCTCATTAAATAATTTTTTTATGTGTGAAAAATAATCCTGAATACTTTTATCCTTGCCTTGCTCCATCAACTCGTATTGCCTTTTAAAGCCTCATGGTCTTGTTCGTTTAACTGTATTTGCTCCTTTATATGTTTTGAACAAAATATTCCAAACCTCCTTGATTGTTTTAGAATGGAATATTTTTTCAAGAATCGGCAACTCAACTGATTGACAAATTAAAAACAAGGCTTTTTTGTTTAACAAACAATCACGAACCAGTTGTTGTGGTTCTTCATCCGTTAGTTTTTCTTTTTCTACTACACCTTTCTCCAAAATTTCACCATACCCGTTGCTTCTCAAGTATAGCTCCATTAGGCATTTCCACATCACAAAATTATTTTTGCCATCGAACTTGAAAATTGTTAATTGTATTGGTTGAACTTCAGTTGTTGAACTTGAAGCCATCTTGATCTACTTGAGCACTTTAACCGAGCTTTGATACTAGATGTTGGCAATTAACTTTGATTATAATAGCCTTGAAAATGGATTTTTGACAACAAAACAAACACTCACTATTTTATTGAAACAAAAAACACAAATATTACAAATACAAACTCAATAAACCCAAAACACGTTATGAGTTAGCTTGTTGAAGCTAACCAACCAAATCCTTTAGTATACTCACTAGCACACATGTCACTCAACTTTTCTTCTAATTACATATATGGATACAATATCCAAATGGTCACATTTATAGGTAGTTAAGTCGGTTGGCCTTTTTGGTGACAATAGTTGACAACTTAAAATTGCTAACTAATAAAAGGAATAGAAAGCCAATTTGAATTCAAATTTGATCAAGTCAAAGCCACCCTTTTACAACTCATCATAGTATAGAGATTTTCAATATTAAACCAAGTTTAATCCCTAACATTTATAGATTCATGACAATCTTAAAAGGAAATTAATCTCTTTTACCTTCATTTTTTTTCCTATGAATTAGTATTTTGAATTTTATATCAGTATTAATTAATATTGGATGTATTGACCCGATTTCAACACTAAATTTCTTTATCCTAAACTAGATTATACTAAAACATTTTGGATTGTATTGGTTAAGTTGGCCGATATACTAAATTATTGAAAAATACTTAGTCAAATTTGTAAATTAAGAAAAAAAATGAAGAATTAAATTAAAAATATTTTTTTAAAAATTATTATATTTATAAATTATTTTATATTAATTTTGATAAATAGAGGTGTTGAGACAAAATTTGAAATATTTTTCAATTTTAATCATAATGTAAGCCTAAACTTTCTATATTACCAAAAAATGTTTTCTGTATTATTTAAACATTGTCTTTATAGTTTTTAATTTATTTTTATAACATATAAAATAAAAGTTATACTCTAAAATTATTATTAAATAATAATTTAATATTAAAAACTAATAAAATTAAAATTAATATAATAAATTTTATAATAGAAGAATAAATTTGAATTATATAAAATTAAAAGACTATTTTATAATTTTAAAAAAGCTATGAAAACATTTCGTATTAAAAGAATGAAAGCAATTAATTAATACTCCAAACTTTTATTCGATTAAATATCGTCGTACTCAAAACGACCAAGTAGAGAACAGGCCTATTGTATGTACCGGAGATCCGAAATTCCCAATAATCAAGTAGGGTTCCAAATCTGATTTTGCAGGAGCAAAGTCGAGCACAGCAGACGATGGTGTGTGACAAATGTAAGTTCCTACTAAAAGCCTGGGTAATTACTCATGTCATTGATTTCTATTTCCTCTTCTTTTCTGTGCTTGTGGCGTTAATCTTGAGTGGCGGCGGTTTCTGTTGCAGGCGAGAAGAAGCTAACAAAGGTTATTGTTCCTGATAAGTGGAAGGAAGGAGCCAGCAACACCTATGAAAGTGGTGGCCGTAAGATCAACGAGAACAAGCTCCTCTCTAAGAAAAATAGGTTCTTTATCGTTCTTTTTGTTGTTCATACATTAGTTTGATTCTTTCTTTGAATACCCTAAAGGGGTTCGTATCTGGTTTTGTGTTGCTTGATATCTTAGTTTCGGGATTTGACCGATGGGCAATAGTGAAAATTAGAATCTGTGGGATATGATAGAGTTGTTAGTGGACTTGCTTTAAAGATTAATGCATTTGGTCTGCGTAGTATCTGTGCATTAAAGGGAAAGTGCCCTTGTTCTTTTTTTTTGAAAAAATTGAAGAATCTCATTGAAGCTCCCTAAAGGGGGATGAAAAGTACATAGTTGCTAGCTACTGGACAGCTCTGGAAATCATTGCCATGTGCTACAAGAGTTCATCACTATTTTAATAGTTTATGGATGTAGCTGCATAAGACATTTCAAGTAGGATCAGTCCAGAATTTCAGTTCCTTAGCCATGTTTAATGCTCAGGAACTCTTCTCTTTAAATCACAGCAGGCAAACACCACTTTGACAACAAGGAATCACTATATTCTAGGTAAATTTGATGTGCCAAAATTTGAATTCTAGTTGTCCTTATCAGCTCTTGCAAGAGTACATCTCCTGGACCGCTTGACCTTGGAAAATCCTCTGATTCTTTTCTCTCCAAAAAGCCTATACTGTATTCCCAATAGCAATCTTAAGCACCAATAAGTCTCGTTTCCTCACATTATAGTTGAGGAAACCAAGTTATCATGTCCTGCAAGCTAGATGCTGGAGATTGCATGATGCAAAGCTTTTGAATCTGATTCCAGATGAAGGATGAAACTCTGCATTTGAAGAATAGATGAGCAATGGACTCCACTTTCTCCTTGTAGAGAGCATAAAATGTAGGGATATTGAGGAATCTTCTCAACCTATCAGTGTTTGTTAGTTTTCCTTTCAAAACTAACCAAAGAGTAAAGGAGGCTCAAGGACAAACCTGATTCATCCAAACTAAGCTATGCCAATTTGTCATGGGGCAATGCCTTCTCAAAAAATCTCTACATGATGCATTAGTGAAGACATCTAAAAGATGTTTTGACTGTTGTAAGATGTCTCACAGTTGTGTGTGAGATTGAAACTGAGGATGTAGTCTATAGTATTGGTTCTAGTCAACTGCTCAAATAGGAGAGGAAGTTAACTAGAACTTGACTTACCACAACATTGTTTGGGATGTGATTTTTGTAGGAAATTAGCTTCGAAACTCTCCTTAAAGGTCCCAAATTTGTCCAATTATCATGCCAAAAAAATGTTAAATTCCCTGAGCCTATTCTGTTCTTGAATGTTGATATGGCTTTTTCCCTTAACTTTAGAATATTGACCATAGTCCATGAAGAATTATATTTTGGTTGAATGCATCAGAAGTTATCATTGCATAGATAATGTGCATGAATCCACCCATAATACTTGTTTGTTAGTATTGATTCTCTAAATCCATTTGATCATAAGGACCCTGTTAGTTAATCAAGTAGGAATAATTCCCGACCCTCCCCCATTCTTTGGAAAGCATAGTTCACTCTGTTTCACGTTGGCCTAGAGCTTTCCTGGTACTTTCCTACACTAAAGAGACTTCCTCTTTAATTGTTCAATATTCTTCACAACATTTAAGGGAAGCATAACATGTGAAGACCAGCACACTTGTAGGCTATTTATCATTGAACAGATCAGCTGTACTCTTCTAATAATAGAAAGATTTTTGTTACATCAATTGAATATTCTTCTTTGTATTTTATCAATGGAGGTTGGAACTAAATGGTAGTTGGTCTCTTGAAAGAAATGGGAATGGCTAGGTAAGTGAGGAGGCTTTTTAACTTTCAGCCTTGTCAAAGAAGTGAGCCAGTTAGCAATATGATGTGCACCCAAGGATTTAAGGATTTGACTCTTTTCCTTGTTGATGGAGAGACATGAAAGATCTTTAAATGTGTTCAAGGTTGACATTAAAACATTAACAGAGGAAGGATCAGCTTTGGAGAAGAGGATAGGGTCATATACAAAAGATAAACTACTTATCTTCAACTTTCTTGCATTTTGAGTGATATCTAAACTAACCCTCCTGGTTAATGACAAACTCAATGAGCCTAGTGAGGACTTCAACGCATAAGGTGAACTGGCAAGGAGAAAGAGGGTCTCCTTGCCTCGACCCTCCTGCACAATTAATGAGATTCGTTGGTTCCCCGTTAACTAGAATGCAAAAGGATATTGTAGAAATGCATTGTTCAATCCAATTCACAAAAATAGCTGGAAAATCAAAAGCCCTTAAGAGTTTTTAGGATAAAATTCAATTTGTGGAATTAAAGGCTTTGTGGAAATCTATTTTGGTTGCATAAATCTTTGTTGGCATGTTTCTTATTGTAGTTCTTAAAAAGCTCTCGAGCAATTAAAATGTTACCCCCAATATGTCTTCCCTAAATGAAAGCATCTTGAGTTGCATCAATTTACTGAATGAGGACTTTTTTAATCTGTTAGCTTGGAAATGATCTTGTAAATTGTATTACAATAAGTGATTGATCTAAAATCTTTTAAAATCTTAGGGGAATATACCTTAGGGATCAAGCAAGAAAAGGTCTTATTAAGCTCCCACGACATTTTGCCTTGTTCAAAGAACTCTAGGACATCTTCTATAAGCTAGGTTCTCTGACAGAAAAATGAATTAAGCCCTTCAGGAACGATGGCTTTATCGAGATTAAGAACAAAGAGAGCTTCGTCAACATCATCATTAGCATTACAAACTCTTGTCAACATATCAATTTCTTCTTCTTCCGTTAAATTCCCACATTGGTCTATAATCTCATCAATTATTTTCATTCTCATCCATATTTCACGTTTAAGTATATGTCCATGCTGAAATGAGCAAATTACCCATTTACCCATGTCTTTTACAGTAAGTACCATTATATCTCTTACTATGCTTAGATGCTCTTAATTCTTTATGTTCACTTCTTAATACATCCTAGACATGCTATGATACTTCTAGGGTATATGTTGGGGTCTTAAAGATGTAGGCTAATGTCTGTTAATATAGTGTCTATTAAGATCCTTAAGTTCTACCATCACTTGTTCCTTATGTAGGTATACATCTTATGCCCTTGAGTCTCGCAAGCTAAGCACTTTATAAACTGCCTCCTTAAACCCTTCTAAATTTCCTAGCTAATTGTTGAATATGAAAGGGCAACGTTTCCTTTGGGTGTAATATTCTGCACTACAATGGGAGAGTGATCAAAGAAGAGAGGGTTTTGAAAGGAAGCTTTGCTTTCAGGGAATTGTAAGATCTACTGAGCAGTAACCATTGCCCTATCCAACATCTTTCTCAAAAACTAACTTCCTTTCTGCTTATTACTCCAAGTGAGGAAGTTTTCCGTTTTAAGGTCAGTGACCGCAATGTAACTGGCTTGAACTCTTCTGTATAATACCTAGGGCTGGCATTTCTTTCAGCTTTTGAGTGGTGAGTCACACTATTAAAATCACCAAGGATGATGTAATGGGCATTCATAGTAGTGCTAATATCTCTTAAACTATTTCACAAGAAAGTTCTCTGGAATGCATGACTAAAAGAATAGATATATGAGACCTGGAATTTGCAATCCTTGTGCTTCATCTTGACATATAGGTATATTACTTGATCAGTAATGCTCGATAGGAGTACTTCTAGTTATCAGGACCAAATGCTACAACAAATTTACTATAAAAGTGATAATGATGATTGGTAACAATTTGCCAATGATCCTCAAAAAGATGTGCGGAAATACTGAACAGCTGTATTTCTTTTCTAATTTTCATCAGTACAATGTTACATGTATATATAGAAATAGAGCTAGCTAATTTAGGAAACAAGTATCTGTACATAATCTTCTAATAACTATACATAATCTCCTAATATTTGTACACAATATCAGATCTGATACATATTATCTGATCTGATTTATTGACTTTTAGAATTCAATAATATCTTAGGAAATATTCAGCTGAATATTTCCCAACAAGATGATATTTCTACATTTATTTTCCATGAGCTTAGTTTCCATCAAATCTATTAAGCATGTTCTAGTACTAAGAAGATAATCTAGCAAGGCTTACTACTTGGTAGGGATATTAAGCCCTCTAGCATTCCATGATAGAATAGACATTAGGAGGAATGAGATGATAAGGTTTTCTTCTTTCTATTGGATTTCCTTCTACTGTCCTTTTTAAACTCAGAAGACTCAAAGAGCCTCCTGCCAATGGTATCAAGCTCTATCTCTGGATGAGAATTAGGTTGATTAATTCTAATTAGTGTATCCTTATTTGGAGAAATCATGCTACACCCTTCTATACTTCGAACTTCTGATTTATCTTTAACCATTTGGGACCCTAGAGGATGTGCCATTTTCCTGATCCGTGTTCCCCTTACTGAATTCTTCAACTTTCTCCTTATTATGTTCCATTTTCCCCAGATCTTCTGCAATAAATCTTATACTCTCCAGTGTGGAACCTTCTTTCTGTTGGCTTTCATATTCCTCTATAGTGGTTCATGTCAGATCTCCATGACTAAGTTATTGGGACAATATCTTCAAACAAATTGTCATTCTCATCTAACCTCAAAACGGAATTACCCTTGGGCAGGGAGTACCTGTTGTAGATCAGCTAGTAGACAGACCACATAGCTTACTCTCCTCATACCTGCAGTGGCTTCATCAAGGCACAATGGTTTGCCCATAAAAAGTGCCAAATAACTTAGTCCCTTGATATTGCAATATTCCAGAGATGGACTTATGTTTTCTTTAGATCGTGTACTTGGATACCAGGCTTCCATTTTTGTAAAGATAATGGCCAGGAGTCAAGATGCCAAGAGCCAGCTTCAATTATTTTTTGTGCTAGTGAGGCTGTCTCAATTCTGAAGAGGAACAAATTATCTTCATTAACTAGCACTTCTCTCAATTAATGTTGTTTCCAACGGTTTGGAGCCCAATTGTTCATAACTGGAAATGGAGGCCTCTTGCCTATGAAGAAGCCACGCAGTAGGAGGATTTCAAAAAGCACAAGGAGTAGAGAGAGAGAACAGAAAAGACTGAGACAATTAGTGTGTAAAGGAAAGGACTTCAAAAAGACAAACGGAGGACTCACTTAAGAGAAGAAAACAGCAAACAAATAGCAGCATTCGAGAAGGGAGGAATCAGAGGATAAAAGAAGAAGAAACTAGTGCGCAATCTAAGCTGGAATTTTAGAAGGGCCTTTGTTCATGCTAGTATGAGATTGTTACTTTTGCTCATACTGTGTTAGGGATAGGGTAGAAAGCAAACTACAAACTCAGACAATTCCTCATTCTTAGGATCTTAATCACATTAAGGGCTTGAAACCTTGGTTTTGAGGATGTTATTTTTGAATTAGGCAATTTACAGTTTACCTACTGGTTGTATGGGAATGTCTATCTCGGATATTGTAGCTTTCAATCCTGGAAAACTAGGTAGCAGGTAGCTTTGTAGTTAAAGTCATAGTTTAGTGGTTAGGTTTGAGATCCATTAACCATGATGCCAAACTGCCTGATTTAGGAATTCCTTTTGTTTGATATGATTCTAAATGATGTAAACCTACTTGGAACTTGCATTGAAATACATTCTTTCAACTGAGAAAGTTTATGAATTGACAGTATTTTGGTTTTCATTATTTAAAGATAAATATTAGAATGAATACCCTGTCTAAAGTTTGTTGAATTGTAGTCTGTGAATTAAGTTGGCAGTATCTTTTGGTTGGGTTAGTGTTTGATACTTGTGGTATGAGACTAGGTGCTGAATGAATTCCACTTTTACTTTGTATGAGATCATATTCTTGTATGTTTCTCCCTTTTGCCACTTAAAGGTACCTAAGGTCTGAATAGAAGTAGAGCTAATCAATATTTTGTATTTATGTCTTCTAACATGATGTTAGTCTTTCTGTGGATAAAACATTTTTGATTCTGTTTTCATATTTCTTAATTTCAACGGTGACAGGTGGACTCCTTATGGTAATACGAAGTGCATCATTTGTAAACAACAAGTCCATCAAGATGCAAAGTATTGCCACACTTGTGCTTATTCAAAAGGTACTACTTTTAATTTAGGGTAAATTACAATAAAAATTTTACACATTACTCAAATTTATAATACTCGTTAGAATGATCAAAAGTAGTTATAAAATGATTGAGCTTTTAATTTATGACAAAAACAGTTTTTTGTTAACTCTATAGTTAACAGCGATGATGTGACACGCCGTATTAGCAGAATTATTTGACATGATGGTATACATGTGATACATAGTGAGGGAGGGTTTGTCTTGTTGGGTCAAGGTTTGGAGCTTTGATGGGTTAAGTTTGGGTGGGTGGAAGTTGGGAGGGTTCAGGTCTTGAGTGGGGTTTGTGCCACCTGAATTACGACTGGGCTTGAGATTGAGTGACATTATTCAGGTCTGATCAGGCTTTGAACCAGGTTTGGATTGCATCATAGGAGTCGGGTCCGACCCGTTTCTTTCCTTAATGTTAACTGTTGCTAGTAGGAGATAGAATGGACAAGAAACAAGAACAACGGAAGAAGGTTAAGAAAGTCAAGTGACAAATGAGAAGAAGAGAAAAAAAAGAACAATTGAATTAAATAAAGAAAGCATGGGAGGCAAAGGAAGGATAAAAGAAGAGCCAAAGAGAAAAAAGAAGAGAGATGAAAGGGAGGTAGAATGTAGAGAGGAAAAACATATTAAAAATAAGGAGAAGCGTGAATGATGAGAGAGTAGCAATTAGTGAAGAAAAACTGAAATAACAATTATGTGAGAGAATTAAATTAGAGCTAATCTAATTTTTTAATTTTAAATTAATTATTTGATGTGTCAATTATATTTCCCGATGAATGTCATTATGTTAAATAGTTTTGTCTATGTGATGTATTAGGTGAGTACTGTTAATCACGACGTTACTAGTAAATTGTTTTGATTATAAATTAGAATTTTGATTTATTATTATTCTTTTATAATTTTGATCAATATTATAAAATTAGATAAATTTTAGAATATTTGTTGTGACGTATCCTTTAATTTAATCATGTTCTGCATTTTTTTTCTGGTTGAGATGCTTTGATTCCAGTTAATCTTGAGTCAGTGTTAGTTTCTTAAAAATTTTGTAAATGTTACAGGAGTTTGTGCTATGTGTGGTAAGCAAGTTCTTGACACCAAGTTCTACAAACAAAGCAATGTATAATTCAAGCAATGTTCAGTTGGACGTCATGACTAATAGACGTGAGACTGTTCAGCAGCTCAACTGATGTTCCTAATTGGCTTTGTTGAGGTTGTAAAGCACTGTCATTGAATGTAGAAGTGTTTCATCCGACCCTTATCGTGTAATTAAGCTTCCCTTTTATTTCAGTTTTTTGGTTAAGAGTAGCATAATAAATGCTCCTTACCATATTCTTACTTGATTGTTGATATTAAAGTTGGTAATCGGGATTCATTTCACCCAATGGCCTAGATGTGTAGTTGTAAAAAGTGGACCTGAGCTCTCAAACCGTTGGAGAGGCTGTGCTGATATTTGACAAATGGGGTTTGAAATAATTCGGATGGATTTCAACATCAAAGTGAGTTTAAGATGATGACAAGAGTGTGGGCACCACTGGAAATTAGTTGAGAAGGAATCCTGCCAAACTTTTTCATTTCTTGGTGTGTGTGAGGTAGTCAACAGTGACTTGATAGTTGAAGATTTGAGCGAATGCGAATATGCAATGTGGGCTGAGCACGCTTGATGATCTTTATTTTTTTATTTGTTTGGTGAAATTGAAAAGAAGTCATTGTTTTTGAGTTCATAGTAAAACACGAGGAATGCATGAAAATCTATTTTGAATAAGTCCATACAAGTGAAGTTGAGGAAATAAATATTGTGCTAATGTATTTATTCCATATAAGGCCTTTCCAAAAGTAGCTTATTGGAAAGACGATTCTGGCAAAAAATGACGTGATGATGGTCTCCATCTCAATCTTCAAGCCGCAACATTAACTAGGCAAAAACAAAACAAGTCATCATGGACTTAAAAGTAATGAACATACACGACTTTCTGTCTATATGTACCTTCTTCTTCTTGGAAGTAGGCATTTCATGGGAGGTGTGCTTTATGTTCATCATCTATATAGTGGATTAGAACATTGAACCCGCAAGTCTTAGCTAACAAGCACGTGGAGTATGGAAAATGACAGTTCTCCAAGAGTCACCATCTCCTCATCTTAATGTTGCTAAAGAAAAATACACAAAAGCAAAGGGCATAATATTCATTTATGGCACTTGACTTTGATTAACTGAGTTGCAAATAAGGAAACCTTCCTACAGTACAGTTACAGCTTTACAAGAGAATAATGGATCAAATCTTCTGCTCTTGAACAGAAGACGCTATCCGACGTTCGAATGCCTAACTATGCCCTTTACCACTCCAAAATTACAAATCTCAGTTTTGATTTGCAGTTTCACTCACTAGTCGAGTATCTAGAGTTCCAATACTTCTCGATTTCCTCAGATGTTCTTCCAGGAATCCTCCCAGCTATCAAAGCCCACCTGGTAGCATGCCACAACTTGAGATCAGATGGAGTCAATCTTGACCATCTCTAAGCTTAAAATCATTAAACCTAAAAATGAACTAACCTCTCTCCAACCAGATTGTACATCCTAATTATGAGATTTTCTTCATCCTCGGAGAATTCTACCTTTGATTCCCGACTCGTTTCCTCTGAACAGTTACCCCAAATTAGAAAAGAAGGCAACAACATATATAGATTGCATAATGCTGTACGAAAATGAGTAAGAACCTTCAAGCACAGTAATGAAGAGGAGACAAGGTAATATATAATGAAGAGGAGAGGAGGTAATATATAACATCAGTTCCCCTCTTGAGGAAATTTGTGTCAACAGGATATACAAACCATAATTCGAACGAGATTACCTCGAGAATCGGCAAAGGTGTCATCAGAAGAAGAATGTTCAGAGTCAGCCATAGTATGGAATTTGGAGTACTCAATTGCGGACTGTTAAGTTGGTTAACCTTAAGAACGCAAGCTTATCAGTAGCAGTCACACAGGTTTTGTGGCAAAGGATGCTTTTAAGTACTAATATATGAGCACTAACGGGGAGTACAAGATTCTTGTTAGGCATATTTGAAAACATGGAATGGAAGGTGCAGAGGTGAGAATGGTAGTTGCGTAACAGTGAGTGTTACAATCTGACAGGTTTGATGGGTAGTCGAGCCTTTGTAGTTTGGATTTTAGTTTTGTGGCTTACAATTAATTATTGGTGTCGTCTCCTATAACATGTATTAGACATTGGGGAATGGAAAAGGTAAAGGGTAAAAGTTGCTGCCAGACTTCATTCTTTTTGTTGCAGTAGAAGGATATTTAATAATGCTTCCTTTTGTAAGCTGATTAATCGCTTATTCTATGCCAAGGTTTTCCTATCATTTGCCAATAGCGGATAATCTTGTTGGTAAGGTGTTGTTCTATAACAGGTTCGCTGGCAGGATTGTTACATTCTCTCACTCTTATCAGCAGAAAAAGACTTCAGTTTAAGAGAAACATGTCTAATGTCATGTGCTGCCCATCTGTGCATAGAAAACATAATTTGCTCTTGAAACATCAGCACGTTTAGTTTGGTGGTATGTCTCTATCTTTAAATAAATGATGATATAGACAGCTTCATAATCCTTATTAATTTTCAAGCATGGGCTACGCTTGAATCAGCAGACTATTTATGTATCAACCAAATAAAAAGGCAACTTGTTGGAATGTGTAATTAACTTGTACTGTTGCTTTACTTACTTTAGATAGTACAATGTAGTTATAATTAGTTTAATAAGTTTACTTATAAAATATACATCCATCTTTTTGTTTCATGCATCAGAAAACAAGTTCAAGCATCTAAGAACAGAGCCTGAAAGACTTTTAATCTTATAGATTCTAAGTTACAAATATGTAACTTGTAGCTAGAAATTATTTGTACTGTAACTCATCTTGTCACTCATAATAATAATTGTGTGTGTCCTATTTAGAGATTGTTTCTATTGTAACTCCTCTTGTCACTTATAATAATATTTTATGTGTGTCCTATTTCTTTCAAATTGAGTTGTGATCTTACTCTATTCATTTAATCGTTCTAATAAGTGGTATCAAAGTCAAATTAGGATGTATATATCTACTTATACCTTTTGCTCAATGTTGGTCACTTTAAGTGGATTCCCCAAATTAAAAAATAAGTTAGATACTATTCACTCTTTGGAAGTATTAGGTATTGTTCACACATATAATTATTGTTTAAGTGAACTATTTCTCTTTTCTTAAAGTAGTTTGGAATAGAAGTAATGTTTGCCAAATTTAGGCTTGAAAAATTCAAGGGATATAATTTCTTGTTGTGGAAGATAATGATGAAAGCTATCTTCCAGAAGATAATATCTTGCAACTATAGCGGAAGGTCAACAAACTTCATAGATGGGCCAAATGGAATAAAACGGACATGACTTTGCTAAGTATAGAGAAGAAAACGAAAAAAGAGATGTGACATCATCTCACAGAACTATGTAAGGTCAAGTTACTCTGTAATAAAATTCTTTTAAAAGAAAATTTTATACTCTCCGGATGTCAAAATCCACATCAGTGATCGAGCATATTAATAATTTGACTACTCTATCATATAAATTCATGTCATTGGGTTCTAGAATATAGTCGCATGGATGTATCAAACTTCTTCTTTAAAGTCTAAATGATTCGTATGATCAACTCATTGTCCAATTAACTAAAAATCTTCTTAAAAATTGCTTAGTCTTTGATGACATTACGTCTGTAATTTTGGAAGAAGAAAGTTGATGCAAGTACAAGAAAGACATGTGGTTTTGTTCACAACAAAGTTGAAACTTTAACAATGATAAGAAGGAGACTAATGGAACGTGGCTCAAATGAGAGCCAAAATTATGATAAATCAAAATCAAGAAGTAAGAACAATTTAAAATGTTATAACTGTAGCAAGAAAGGTCACTTGAAACAAATTATTGAAATTTAAATATGAAATTCTTTAGTCCTTGAGAAAAATTTGTAAATACTTTAGATGATAGTAATACTCTATATTGTGAAGCAACAACAACAATTGAAAGAAGGAAGTAACCATTTAATGTATGATTCTTTGACTCAATAACTTATATAACATTTAGAAGATAATAGTTCCATCATTATAAACCCATCTCAAGAAGATCTGTGTGCAACTGTGATGATTATCATCTAAAAGTTTTTGATGTTGAAACCATCAAATTAAATATGTATGAAGGTATACTATGTACTATTTAGGAGGAACAACATGAAGGCTTAAATTGTTTTGTAAGACAACTAGATGATCTTGGATACAAAATAAAAAATGTCATTAAAATTTTGAAAATAATTTGTTGCACATTTATATTTATAAAGAAGAAAGGATAGATGCAAACTTGTACAAGTTAAAGGGACATACATTACTAGAAGCAGAAGAATTAGTTACTATAAGCAATCAAAGTGTGACATATTTAATGTTATGACATTAAAAACTTAGACATATATCTAAACAAGGAATGAAAATCCTTGTTAAGCAAAAGCTACTCCCTTTTGTGAGCACAATGTTACAAGTAAGCATAACCTTATAAAATTTAACACGTCAAATTTAAGAAATAAGATTGTTTTTGAATTTTTTTTCACTCTGATGTGTGGCAAACACCAATTCCATATGTAAAAGGAGCAAAGTCCTTTATCACTTTTATTCATGATTATCTCAGGAGGTGTTAGATCTATCATATTGAGAAAAAAAGAATATGTATTCCAAGTTTTCAATGATTTCAAAGCCTATGTTGAATTGATTTTGGTTAAAAAAATCAGGTGGTTGAGGATGGATAATAAAGGATAATATATCGACAATGAATTGATGCTTTCTATAAGTAATAAAGTATCAAATGATTATATATACTCCTCAATAAAACATAGTGGTAGTGCAGATGGATAAAACTTTGTCAGAAAGAAAAAGAGCAATTTTGAGAGTTATATGCCTAAATAAGGCTTTCTAGATAGAAGCATTCAATACCACCAATTATATGGTGGTTAAATCAATAGTAATTTAATTGAAGACACTAATGGAATGTAGATTAGAAAGTTGGTGGATTATTCTAACCTCTATGTATTTAGGAGTCCTTTGTAAATGTTATATAATAATAATGAAATCATAAATTTGGATATACAATTAAAAAAATACTTATTTTTAGGATGTGATGATAAAGTAAAAAAGTATAAGTTGTGAGATTTTATTACCCGCAAGGTTATTATTAATAAGGATGTCCCCTTTGTTAAGGAAAAATTACAAAGGAAAAATAATAATATCACTTCACAAAGAAGTTGAGACCACTATATAGATGGAAAAGGAAATATAAATTTCTTTTCAAGTAGCATTGAAGCAAGATGCTTAAAAATCAATTAAGTATGAAGTTCCAGTAGTTTATCAATCAAATTTCATAAAAAAACCACCAAATTGATACTCAGAGTATATAATAGAGAGCAACATATCATACTGCCTTTTAACAAAGGATAGAGAGTGATTAACTCTTTAAAAAGCAGTTGATAGTCCATATGCCTCTTAGTAGATGGTAATGTATGTTATCTTTAACTTATAATTAGATGTAAAAATGACTTTTCTTCATGTAGATCATGAATAAGAAATTTGTATGCCTTAACCATAAGGTTTTGAAGAAAAAGGAAAAGAGAACTTGATTTACAAGTTAAGCAAATTTCTATATATAAGATATGTTTTGGCAAGAGTTGTCTCCTAGCGGATCTAGGAGTCATATGAGATGTGATTGATAAAGTTGTTATCTACCTAATTTAAGTCTAGTTGATTTGTTGAGTAAACTCAAGGTCAACTATATTTGAATAGGATCCTAGCCCACTAGAGAGATTAAAGTAATTTTTCCGAAAAATAGTGAGGGCTATTATTTCGAAGAAAATAGTAGGAGTAACCAAATGCATGATTAAAGTCCTAATCCTAATCTTATTTGGTAGTTATGGAATATAATTAATTACTTGTTTTTCCTTACACTTATATTTTGTTCTTAGTGAAATTTACCTTATTTAGTATAGTTGATACTATGTTAGTGAACCCAAGTTCTTAGACAATGAACATGTTTAAGAAGAGTTCTTAAAAGTTGGATAGAAAATTATATGTCCATTATATTATTGTGTTGTAATTGTTTTTGAGGATTCAGTGACAAAGTTTTAGAAATATGTCAAAATCATAAAGATGACAAAATGTGTTGACATTTTGTGTTAACTAATGTCTCTTAAACTTTGACGATAATACGTAAGATGTAAGTTAACACACCATGATAGTGAAATGCAAAGGGTTGCATGGAGTAGGACTGAAAGGTATAGTATCTTGTTAGAATTGTTTATTTAATTTAGCTTACTAAAAGCATAATTGTGGACTACAATTAAAAGCTTGGCAACAAGATGATAATAGTTATCATAAGAAGAAAAATGATTGCATGACTTATCTTGCCTATACTAGATATGATAAAGATCACAATATATTTCTAATTCATGCATATGAGTATTTGATACGGAATTTAAATTCAACATTATTGTAATGTGTAATGCATGGTTGGAAATAGATTGTTAAATAACAGTAGATGATCCAATTTTATACAAAGAGTTTGTATATATATTGGATTAAAGGAGACTTATGCTTAACATAAATGGCAAGAATAAAAAGTTGGATAACCGAGATAATCCTTTTATACCATGTTCTTTAAATCAACAAAACGAGAATCATAAAGTTACATACTAGGATATATGTATCCTTTTGATTATGAATCGCATGGAACTTATGAAACTTGTATAGTTAAAGAATAACCAAATCAACTTTTGGTGAAATGATGATGATGGTATTGAATTTTTAAATCTTATACACTTGATGTATTGGATGGAATATCAATTCGTAAAAGGATAATATTATATTTCATTATATTACTAATTACTTTATGTGATATAGTCATATGTATTAAATGAAATGTTGATTTAAAAATTTGAAAAGTTCAAATTGTCTAAATTTATGTA
>JANTPM010000002.1:31289125-31300341 GCA_025434745.1 Erythroxylum divaricatum | reverse complement strand
AAAAGAAAAATTTTATACCGGTTTCGGATGGTTAGTCTAGGTTATCCAACGCGATCATGTTTCTCTGGTTATTGTTCGCGGATGTCGGATTCGCTTTGTTAAGTGTTTGTTTCCGCTGTCACTTTGTTATCCGATTTGTTATTCGTATTCCGATTTCTCATATTCGTTTTTCGTTTATCGATTGCTTTGTTTTCCGATTTGAAATTTTGTTGTGAAATTTCTGTTTCTTTTGCGTTTCGTTTTTCGGTTGGGATCCAGTTCCCGGATCGGGTCCCAACAAAAGCCTTATGGTGATAGAGGCAGGAATGGTATTGGGGTTGGCAATTGAATGCCCTGAGCCTCAAAATAACAATGGATAAGATGTATGTCCTAGCTCTAACGTCATTGAGTTCGAGTCGTCTTCTTCCTCCTTTTGGAGTTCTCCATAAGTTTGTTTGTAATTACCTTGGTGTTTGTGAAGATTGTATCCAGTACTTTCTTCTAGCCCGGTTCATCTGTTTCTTCTTCTTCCTCGGATTCCTTGCTGGTTGAATCCTTTTCTTGTTGTTGTTAAGTACTTGAACTCGCTTGACTAGTCCTGCCTTTGACATGTGTCTTAACTCTAATATCCTGAAGTTACATATTATGAGATTTCAGGATTTCAGCTCGCCATAGATGATGATGATTCATGAATTCAGGATGGTAGATTGTGAATCCGTTGCACTCAACTCCATATTAATTAGCTATGGTCGAAACTAGGTAACCCATTTCTAAGTTATTGTTCCTCTTCTTTCAAACAACAATAACTGTGTTAAAGATATGGGTGGTTGTGCAAATTGGAATGCTTATAGTCCATACATCACAACATTAAGAGTTCTTTCGTCAAACACTTGTTATTTTCTGTTTTGTCAAAACCAGTTTGACACATGAATTTGTGCGTCAACAAGTGTTCGTGGCTCCTAATGATATTGTTGTGTACATTCTTAGTGTCAAAATGCTCTAACATAGTTATTTCAGTCCAGTAGGGTTTAACACCGAAATCACCATGTTGATCCACTACGGATGACTCGAGAAAACCACAAATTTCATGCAAAGTCTTATAATCAAGCCCATAAGGTTGATCTCATAACCTAAATCACAATTCCCTAGGTTTTTTGGATTTGAATTGAAGGAATGTAAAGAATTCCAAGGTAAGTTCTTCGTAAATTGGGAATTGAAATTGAATGAATTATCCCCATTAAATTCTCTCTGCTAAACTTTCGAGCTTGTCTTGCAATTCTAATCTATCTAAAGTTTCAAAATGAAAATACTTTGGAACCATAATTTGCTTATTATGAAGATAATGAAAGGTAGTACCTTCCTCATCTGAGAAGATTGGGAAATGTGCATCATAATTAGCTACCCTATTCCTTTTCCCTCATCTCGAGATATGGTTTCACCCTACTGATTGATTGCACCTTACTGTTAACTTGATGCATGACATACTAGCTTACGAGTTAGTAGAAGTTGGATGAAATTTAGATGTTTGACATTTGCGTAAAGAGAAGTGAGAGTGTTTAGAGGTTTAAAGCTTAGAGAGATGAAGTAAAAATGAAAGTGAGTGAAAAAGTGAAGTTAGAAATGAATATATAGGTGATTGGAGGGTAAAATGGTAAAAATTGAAAATGACATTTGTGTGTCCCTATTTTTCCCCTGTCGTAGGCCATGATCATGGCTTGCAATTTTTCCACAAAAATTTTATTTTTTCTCCTTTTGTCCTTCTCTACTTTCCAAAGTAACTTCTTAACTCTTTATGGCCCTTTCACCTCTCTTTACTTACTTGATTGATCATCAAATTTATGTCAAAGTCTTATGCCTTCCCGATTGTATTTGGAAATGAAATAACCTAACTATGTAATTCAAACTGTCTAAAAACAATCAAAGGAAATAACATTCCATGGGTTGACTCCCATGCAACGCTTCTTTTAAAGTAACTCGACGTTTTTCTTTTGCTCACGGTGGTTCAAATGAATAGTGGAATAGTAGTGTAGTCATTGATCTTACAATTTGCACATGAGCTACCATGCCTTGGATTCCACCTTCTTTGTGATTCCCCTTCCTTTGCCTTCTTTGCGATTGTTTCTTTTTGAATACATTCCCAGGATCCTCAGTATCTTCCAATTGTCCTAGAGGTTTGTTTTTTTATATTCGTTGGAGATAAAGAAGAACCGTTGTCTTTCTTCGACACTTTGAAGGTTATTTGATGCTTGCATTAAATAACCTTCAAATTCACAAATCCTAGATAAAAACAACCAGATTTCATTAAATCAATGATAAAAACTAGAAGGTAAGTTTAGAACATCTCCAAATTCACAAATCTTATATATCATCAAATTACTATTCCCAATTCTATACAACAATAAAAATGGAATACAATAGGAAATACGATCTTGAATGGAGACAGGAGGCAGCGATGATGGGAAACTCTTGATCTGGGAAGTACGTCGATGTCAACTTCTTCTCCACTTCTCTCTTCCTTCTTCTCTTTCTCAATCTCTCAACAATCCTGTCTAAGGTTTCTCTCAAAAGTGGCTGATGCAAAAGTTTCTTCCTCTTCTTTGTCTTATTCTCTGTATACCTTTTTTGTTTTGGGCAGCCCTAGGGTCCAAAAGATCCAAAAACTCCCTTAAAACATGATACTTTTGAGTGTCTCCACATCTGCCCCACGCATGCCATGATCGTGGTCCACATCCGAGCCTTCTATCACAATCGTGGCTAGCAAGTCATGATTATGGGTTGTCTTGGGCTTCTACCCAATTGTGGCATATGGGCCACGATCGTAGGCTGACTCCATTGCTTCTATCATAATCATGGCTTGTTGTACTACGATCGTGGGTCGTTGTTTCGGCCCAAATGTCTCCTAAAATTCTCCATTCTTCAATGTTAACCCTGAAACACTAACAAACATATAAAGATACCTAAAAAATATAATAATTAAGCTCAAATACTTGTACTAACTCATAAAAATACTTAAACATAAATAATTAACAAACTAATACAATTTTAACCCAAACAAGTACTGAACGATTGAAGTAACAATTAAATACATACCAAACGAAGCTCCAAAATATGATACAATTCACACTTATCAAGTTTGGTGTGTTGAGGGCTTTTAATCAAACCGCTTCAAGCAAGAAAGCTACTGAGCCTTCTTTCCAAAGAGTGAGAAAGATGAGCTTGGAAACTGATGGATGCTCAGTAGTTGCCAGACTCATCATATTCTCTTTTTGTATGTTTCAGTCACATCTGCAGTGTTGTAAAATGTAATATCAACTGGAAGTTACATTTAACAATAGGGATTGAATACACTCACAGTAATAAATATACTAAAACAATAGTATATTTATATATTATAATATATAAATCATGGTAAAAGATGTGTAATTCTCTCAATATATGAAAATTTATATATAAAAATGGTATAAAATGCAGAGCTTAATTTTTTAGAAATATAACTTTTAAATTCTTTGAAAAATTATATATTTTAAGACTTTTGTTAAAAAATGATTACATGTCACTGACATACCAATTTAATTTAACTTTTAGATTTTATACAAACTAATTTAATTTAATATAAAATGATAATTTATTATAAGTTATCTTAAATTATTAATTTGAGTTGAATTTAATTAATTTATATTAGATTTAAAAATTGGGTTGAATTATTCATCATCAATATTTTATTAAAGGGCAAGATTTGTCTGGAATATGGAATTTTATTATGTATTTAGTTTCTAGTTTTTGCCTAGCTGCCAACTAGAGAATGAACAAGTGAGCTTGTAAAATTTCAAATCCTCGTATCAGCTTGTGAAAAGGAAATCTGGTGAGTGGAACAAGTAGTAGTTGTTTACATGATTGTGCTGTGAATGTATGCGATTTGTGTAACCTGGGAGAATTTTCTTCGTAAATAGCTCCTTCAATTCTCTGCAATACATGCTATCTTTGTTGATTTATGCCATACAATTAATCTATTTGGTTATAGTTTAGCGACAAATTATTTAAAAGAATTCTTTATCTTATACATATTTAGATATATATAATAAAGTCTATGATATAATTGTACATTGCAAATAAAATTATAATGAGATTATAATCATGATATTCATATTGCATTTATGTATTATTTCTAAAATATTTCTTGTCATTGTTCTATTAAGAATGAATATTAATAGAATAGAATATAAAAAGACTAACACACGATTTGTTTTTTCTTATGAAGAAACTAGTCAATCTCATAAGCTAAACTATAGAGATACTTAAATAAACGTGTGAGTACTTGCTAGAGCAAGTTTACTGAACAAACTCGATATGAGAAATCCATTTGGAATATTACTTATATGTCTATGAAATTTTCTTTGTGATGATTGTATAAATGATCATTTGATTTGAGGTCATCAAAGTTATCTTGTATGGGGATTGTTATGTTTTGATACTACTTATGATCTATCTAATTATAGGTCATTTAATCGGTAGTCATTGGATGTAACATGAATTCTATGGAGATAGTTGAATGATCAAGATAAGATTCATCACTCTAAAGTAATTAGGGAGAATGTTTTATTATTCTTAATTAGTATTAATTCAAGAAATCTTTGGCTAAGGTGAAGTGATGTTTTGTAAATAATTTACAAATGTCATTAATTAAATTGATAGCTAATGGAGGAGAACTAATATGATTAGATTCAAAATATAGTAGATATAAATTTCAAGCTCTATGTCTAATCGAAATATTGTATGATGAAATGATTGAATTATACGAAAAAATTATACACAGAAAGGTTAATCAAAATCACTTTGACATTTTTAAATATTTGGGTGGTCATGATGCGTTGCTAGACGTCAGTCTTGATCTATGATTATAAATTGTTTAATTAGAAAATTAAAGATAAATTAAAAGAAGTTTTAATTTATCTAATTTTAATTATGAATTAAAATTAGATTTTATAATCATTGCCAACATATTTAGGAACCTAATGGGTCTCGTATATAGAATGAGTTGAAGAGAGCAAAGTTAATTTAATCAAGTTAGACTTGATTGTAAAGTTTGAGAAGCTTTATAATTAAATATGAGATAATTAATAAATAAAGATCAATATGAGATCTTGAATCTTATATGGGCATACTTGGTATTTAATTAGAATTATTTATAATTTTAATTAAAGTTTAATTGAAATTAGAATTTAAGTTCAATTAAATTACTAAAACGTCCAAAACTTATTATAACTAGGCTTAAACTCTATGGAGCTAGCACTTCTTGCATAATCCTCTCTACAAGAGTTACAGAGCTCTCTCAACTTATTTTATAGATACTGTTAGAGGTCGAACACTTGTGCGTTTACGGTGGTTGAGATGAATCGGTTTCAGAAACGGTTCAAGGGATACAACAAAATAAAGATCAAACTTCGAAAAAAAGTACGAATTAAGTTTTCACTTTATTATAATTTATGTTAATCATTTTATAGAATTAAATAGGTCTTCATTTTTTTAGAAATCAAAAGTTACGAAAAAGTTTCGTGATTATTTCACTGTGGTCGAGATCAGATCTCAACCTGGTTTCCCAATAAAAGTTGCTAGCATTCTGGTTGAGCAAAATCACACACTAACTTTATAAATGGAAAACTATTTGATGATATGAAGTTGTATAAGTGTTTAGTTGATATATTGATTTATTTATCTATTACTCATCTTGAGCTTAGATAATATAATACTTGATAATTAGAATGAATGTTCACTCTCCACATTGATTCTTAAAAGATCAATATATATATGTACTAGACCTGAAAATAAGGGAAAAAAAGGGAAAGAAGAAATCTTCTAGAGTAAGTCTTCTAGTTCAAATACATCACCTTCTTAAACTTCTAAATACAATAAATTTTATAAAAATATATGATCTACAAGTGGAGAAAAAATTTAGATGGCTAGTTTAGGTTCATGAAGTATTACTTGTTGAAAAATTAGGATGAGATCTGATCTTATATGCAATAGAATAATTAAGAAACCTTTTTGTTTTAATTTTTCAAAAACCAAAATCATTTTAAATTTTATAAAATGAGTAACACGTAAATCATAATAAAGTATGAATCTTAATTCGTATTTTATTTCGAAACTTGATCTTTTTCTTGTTGTTTTCCTTGAATTGTATCTAAAACTGGCTCATCTCAACCACTATAATTGTAACATCCCACCCCCTCCTGGAAGGGTAAAAGAGGAAATTTGTCGTAGGATGGGATTGATAGGGAATAATTAGTACTGTTCCTACATAATAGGATTGATACACTGTATCAATCGTGTACATGGAATTTCGGTTTATGCATTCATGATAATTCCCGGTAATTGGGCCTAAAGCAATGGGTGTTACAATAACTACACAAGTGTCCCTCCTCTAATAGTATTGATAGAACGTGTTGAAAAAAACTCCACAACTATTGCAAAGAAGGTTAGGTAAGGAGTGTGAGCTACCTTGAAGTCTAAGCCTATTTGTAATAGGTTATATACATTATGATAATTTAATTGAAATTAAATTCTAGTTTTAGTTAAAATTTAACTAAAATTACAAATAATTGTAGTTAAATACCAATTATGCTAAAATAAAATCCAATATATCGTATTGATCCTTATTTAATTTCTTTGTGTGTGACCCATTAGGTTCTTAAATACGATGACAATGAATTTAAATTATAACTCTAAATCATATTTAGGTTTAGATAAATTAAATTCCTTCAATTTATCTTTGATTATATAATTAAAAAAATTATATTCATAAATGAAGATTAGCATCTAGCAACGTATTATATACATTTAAATACTATGAATGTCTAAGTGATTTTGACTAATCATTCTATGAATGATTTTTTGTATAATTCAATCCTTTTATCATCTAATATTTTGATTAGACATAAATTATGAAATTAATGTCAATTCTGTTTACGTCTAATCATATTAGTTCTCTATCATTAGTAATTGATTCAATTAATAACATTAAAAAAACTATTTTCAAAGTGTCATTTCACCTTGATTAAGGATTTTTTTGAATCAAATACTAATTGAAAAAAATGGGACATTCTCCATAATCACTTTAAGGAATGAATCCTATATTGATAACTCAACTACCTCTATATAGTTTATACTATATCCAATGACTTATCTTTGACTAGAACATGTCATAAGTAATATTAAAACATAGCAATTTCTATACAAGATAAATTTGAAGATCTCAAGGCAAAAAATTACTTATACAATCATTATAATGAGAATTTTCATAAACGTACAAGTAATGTTCTAAATGAGATTCTCATATGGGGCCAGTTTAGTGAACTTGGTCTTTAATATGCACTCACACATTTGTTTAAATTTCTCTATACTTTATTTTGTGAAATCACCTACTTCCTTTATAAGGAAGAAACAAAATGTCTGCTAATCTTTTTTTACGCTCTATTAATGTCATGCCTTAATAAACAATGACTAGAAATAATTTATGGATAATATATAAATGTAATATGAATCTCATAATTATATTTTCATCATAAATTCATTTGCCATCTATATTCATCTCATGGACTTTATTTATATACATATGAATATGTATAAGATAAAGCATACTTTTAAATTATTTTGTCACTAAAATACAACCAATCGATTGGTTATATGGTATAAACTAATAATCTTCCACTTGTAGTAAGTCAAACATTTAAGTATCTTACATTGTATCACCATATGACAAGCATGTTACTGCTAGGATAGTGATTTAGTAAGAGAATTTTACAAGATTCAATATAGTAGGTAGTTGCTTAAATCTTACCACTTTCATCTTAATTATCATCATAATTAAGAGAAACTAGCTAAATACATCCTTGGATCTTTGATGAGATGTTAGCCCCTTTTATATGCCTAATGGCTCTAATGTTTTACAGTATATTATTGTCTTGAACAATGCAGGAAACTATATCAAGTTCATTAAAGAACTTATTGATCCAAATAATCATTTCCACTAAAAGAAATATGTGTTATAACTTAATTAGCAAATGTTGCTACATTGGAACCTTTCTAATATCAAATTAATAACATTCTAAGTAAAATGTACTTTGATCAGGATTTACTTTTAAAGTTAATATCCATATAACCTTGTACTCAAATATCAACTCATACATAGATTAATGTATATCTTCAATACTTTACAAGTATTATATATCTCAAATATTAAACACCTTTAGTACATTGTCTATGTACTTATGGTAGAATAGGTAGCAACTTCCAATCTATCTCTATAAATCTAATTCTCATAATTAAGTTTTTACCTTTTTATATCCAATATGAATTATTCTTGGAAAATTATATTTTCAACAATTGAAAATACAAATTATTATTCTCTCTATGAGTAATATGCCTCTACATACTCCCGCCGAAGAGGACAACTATACTCCATTAACCTTCCTGTAGACATAATAAATTTACAATAATTTGTAAAGCAAACTCTATAAATTTATCTTAAAAGTGAATCTTTCAGCTTCTCATAACTTTTCACTGTACATCAAATGTATTAACAAAGGCACTAGTTCCAATTTGATATATTATTATGAGATTTTAATCTTTCAAATTTTATCTTACTCTTACTACTTATCTTGAAAATATTTTCCAATAAGTGATCATTAAAACAAACAAGTTGTTTAATTAATTTGTAAGATTATATCCAACCTTGTGGATACCCTATAACCTTTTATTATCCAATTTAATTTAAAACTTAGTGGATAATATATGCTTTAACTTAAGCATCACATCCTAAAATCATTTACTTTAACTTTTTCAACGTGTTAGTGTTTCATATCTAATATGAAATCATTCTAATTGATTTAATTGGAACTTTCAAAGGTAAATTATAGTACTAGACATAGTTATAGAAGAAATAAATATTATATTATATAATATCTTATTTTATATTTTCCTCCTTACATAAAGTCATACTCTTATGAAATTCTATTGTGAAGGTATTCACACAAAAAAACTTATTCCTTATGGATAAACGAAAAAATTGTATCTTATCACATCTATCTCTTCGAAGTGCTTCAACATTCTCAATTCTTAATTTTTACTTATATTTAAATAATTTGAATTCTTTAAAATTTAAATCAATATTTATGAATTGTTATTTTATTCAGTACATCACAAATATAAAATTAACTATTTAGTACCATCATCATCCTTTTACTAAATATTGATTTGATTATTCTTCAATTTAACAAGTTTTGTTTCATACAATTCATAATTAAAGGAAACATGTATCCTTGTATGCAACTTTATGATTCTCATTATATTAATTTAACTAATAGGGCATAAAGGATAGTTTGATTATCCAACTTTGTATTCTTACCATTTATGTTAACCATAAGCCTCCTTTGATCTAACATATACAAACTATTTGCATAAATTTAGATTAACTAGTTTTGCTCAACATTTTATTTCTTATCATGTCTTGAACATTGTAATAATTTTGAATATAAATTTATTATCAAATACTCATAAGTATAAACTAGAAATATATATGATCATATTATATATAGGCAAGAAAAGTCATGCAATCATTTTTCTTCTAATGACAACTATTATCATTCTATAACAAATGCATTCATTTGTAGCCCATGTTTATACTTTTAGTAGGCTAAATTAAATAGAACAATTCCATCAAAGTGTTATAGTTTATAGCTTTACTTCATGCAACCTTTTGCATCTTTCTATTATGATGTTGACATTTATCTTATATGAGATCATCAAAGTTTATAAGACATTAATAAACTTAAAATGTCATCACATTTTGTCATTTATATGATATTGACATATCTTTAAAACTTGACATTGAATCCTCAACAGGGATTAATAGCAATATTGCATAATGGACATATAATTCTTCTATCTAACCTTAAGAACTCTTATCAAATTTAACATACTTCTAAGAGATTTGGTTTACTATCTTAGTATCAATTATACTCAACAAGGTAAATTCAACTCAAAATAAAATATAAATGTAAGAAAGGCAAGTAATAGGTTATATGCTATGACTACTAGATAAGATTAAAACTTTAATCATAAATTTAGTTTCTTCCACTATTTTATACGAAATAATAGTCCTCGCTACTATTCAGAAAGATTACTTTAGTCTTTCTAGTGGACTAGGATCCAAATAAAATTTAGTTGACTTGAGTCACTCCACGAACCATCTAAAGTTAAATTAGGTAGATAACAACTTTATTAATCATATCTCATATGTCTCCTAGATCTATTAGGTTATAACTCTTGCCAAAACATATATAATATATTATTTATAACCTTACTCTAAAACCATACAATTAGGAGTCACTCATCCAAATTATACAAATTTAATTGAGCATGACTCATTACTTTAAGATAAAACATATTCTGGTTAAAAGAGCCTCGACTCACTCAATATGTGTTACAATAAACAGAAATTTAGTTTTGTTCTTAAATTCTGGAAGGCAATAATCACATTCTCAACGTGTTATATTTTAATGAGGGATTTGACTTTGTTCGTCTCATCAAATACAAAATTGCATGTAAAATATCATACATATAAAACAAACAGTATATATGAAACATACAAATAAAGTAAGCAACTTATGCTGTAATGCCCCATATTAGAGGTTAGAATATTGAGGAATTTCAATGCATAATATGCTTTGCATAATTGAGTTTTTGCTTATTTATGCATAAGCATTTTTAGACTCGTACAAATTATTATACATATATTCATGACATTCCGGGTGCAATTGGTTTTAGAATTTTGATTAAGATGAGAATTTTGGTCTATTAGTGATGGAGGATTATTTGGAAATTATTAGTAATATTTTGAATTTTTTTTGGGAATTTTAGGAGTTTTTTTTAGAATTTTGGGATATTCAGAAAAATAGACAAATGGCTTAATGACATGTAGCACTCTTTGTGGATGATAAATGGCTCACATGCAATGGGGCCATGTGTCAAGATATCAATTAAACACACAAGCATGTGTTTTGAAAGGCAATTTACTGTAACTCTTTATTGTTCTTCGGATTATGGAGTACTCTTTGTGTTGGATCAGAAAAAAAGCATGCTTAGTTTGGAGAAACGATAGAGTTCAAAACTTTTTAAGAAATCATCTTGCAGCGGAAGCAATATATCCAAATCAACATGCTAATCCATACATGATATGG
>JANTPM010000002.1:31254075-31270292 GCA_025434745.1 Erythroxylum divaricatum | reverse complement strand
ATTGGGATGCTACAAAGATACAAACTATAACAGGAGTAATCATCAAAAAAGTTAGAAAATTCCTAAGATTGCATAATCAAACTATATAAGATCTATTGATAATCGTATGTATTAGACCCAATAAGCCAGAAACATAAGTTGACCCCCTTTTCCTTATTTTAGTTAACTTACCCCTGAAGTAGTCAATATATGTTTCCAGATCATCATAATCTAAAATTGAGAGAATGTTTTCTTTAATCAATCTCTCAACCCTAGCTTTAGAAATGTGGCTTAATCTTTATGTCACAACATGTATGACCTATCCTTTATCAGAGTCGTGTTTTTTGACTTGTTTGGCAAGATAAAGAAGAATATATCCAATAGGGGTAAGAAACATTTTATACAAACTATACGATCAGAAAGTTGTATCATTATGTTTTACATTAAACAACAACTGTATGATAGAAGCATTGATTACAAAACGATAACTTTCTTTATCCAAAATTGATACAAAGATCACAAATAAAGCATATCGAGTAGAACCAAAATGAATCTTATAGTAAGGTTCAATTACATACATCCCATATAGATATTATATTCGCTTCTTCACTACTATCAACCATCAGTTCTCCTTCCTTTTATTTGGCTCTATCATGGATATGAACTCCTATATTGTGGATGCACCTTGATCAGATCCTCTACTATCTAGTCATCAAGAACTTAATGCGACTATCGCCAAATTAGATTTATGAATTTATAAGCTAAGGATTTACATAATGGTCACAGTCTTCCCTTCTAGGCCTTATACTACTAGCTTATTTATATCTGTGGGACCTTTACTAGTACTTGATTGACTAACATTAGCATATGGAGAAGATTTAGGCTTTCTACCTCTGGTCTTCACGGGCTTCATTTTTATCTTCCCTTTAGTTGATTTAAGGGTTGTAGGAGTTACAATCTTGAGTTTCTCCTCCTCAGCAATGCAATGGACAATCAAAGTATTGACGTTTCATTCCTCATTCAATGAGTAATATGCCATCATTAGATTACTTAACTATGGAGGGAGTGTACTGAGAGTCTGGTGAACTATGAAGAAATCAAGAAGAGGAAAGTTTATCATCTTTAGTCTATTGTGAAGATGGATCATTTTTTTATAGGTACTCCATAACTCCCCGTTCCCCCATATACCTCATAAAGAATAATTCTTTCATCAAGGAATTTATCTCAACATTAGATGAGACCGGGTGCCTACGGGAGACATTACTAAGAAACTCCTTCATTATGTCTATGTCTGGAAGTCCACTAAATAGATGGTCAGGTATGGATCTTGTAATGGTCGTCAAACATAATCTGTTAAACCAATCCTAGACTGCATAAGCTACTTTATAAGCCCTCGAGCTTATAAATGTAGGTGGAGATGGCCTATCCGTACGTATGGCCATATCAATATCACCTATCTTGATAGGATTCAATACATCCTCTATCCACTTCTTCGTATTAAAACTAGTCAGGATTTCAATGTTGACACTGTAATTGTTGATAAAAAATATAACTACAAAATGACAACATAAAGATCCACACAAATGGAGGATAACAGTGATACTTAAAGCCATTAAATAGTATCTTTATTGAGAATCCGATCACACATATTATGAAATACCTTTGGGCTGAATACATAATATATGCAATTAGACCTCCACATAAAAGTGATTAGAGTAAAACCAAGAACTCTTATGACACTACCACCTTTGGACGAATAAATCATTTAAACAACGACTTTCCTCCATCTACTGTCTTTACACACACCTCAAAATCTTATGTAAGGATAACACCTTTGGGCAAAATAACCGAATATAAGACTAGAGACATCCCCGAATACTCTTTGGTGCCTACATCCTCATCAGAACTCAAAAAATTCACAAACACAAGGGATACATCTTTATGTTATCCTCAAATTATTTATACGCATACGGTATGTGTCAATGTAACATCAATAATTGCAAAACTAGAATGCATAGTCTTATTGTTATGCACTCATCCTGAAGACATTCCCTGAAAACTTTATTTGATACTTTCATTGTTAAAAATCTCGTTAGAGCGACTATTGTGCATCACTAAATACTGAACCAACAACCTGAAATATAAAAACCTCACGTATCTCCCTTATGGAAAATTTGTTGCACAAAAATTTACTCAAAAATGGCTTTAAAATGTCTTAATTCCTTTTCTGAGTGACTATCATGTGATCTTGAACACTGAACATGAGACTCGAGACATAAAAACTTGAAATATCTCCCTCAAGTGATGTTCGAAGCATGAAAATTTACTCGAAATCAGCTTCAGAATGCCTTTACCTTTTTCTGAAGTTAAACTTTAATTTATTACCAATGCAATAAATCCAAAAAATAGAAAACCTCACTTTATGAATTTCCTAGACCCGAAAACCCAAATCATCTCAGGACACCCTTATGGGAAATCTGAATTTTTTTCCCTATAGTGGGCTGAGGTCAGCATCGCGGTGCATACGGCAGACGTGCTGAGGAGCAAGCAAGCACGTGTAGTGCACATGCTAGCTGAACGCTCCCATGCTTGCAACCACACATGCACCAATGGACCTTATTGTTTAGCATGTGCCATTCACATGTCGATAAGTGGCACGTGTTAACCACCTATATTACTATGCACTTGTCTAGCATGTGTGCCTTTCAGATGTTACTGTGCACCGGTCGAGCACGTGCACCAAATGATTGTTCTACCCTTTGTCAAAAAAGGCAATTTTTGATGAGTTTTAGGTTAAATTTTCAACTTCTGAGGCTCATTTTTGACCCGTTTCTTAAGGCTAAACACATTTATACCAATTTCAAGCATCAAAAAGCAAGAAAAAAATGAGAAATTGAAGTTAACTCTTCGAGAAACTTATAGAGAAAAACTAAAAAATCTTTGTTTTTAACCACTCGATCATGTCACTGCTTTGTTACCACATGTAATACGTAACAAGACCTTAGTTACATATCCTGGTTGAAGGAGAAAGGAAATAAACAAAGAAATGCTTCAAATATCTTATTTCAGTTTGATAACTTCAAACGAGTTTTCTGAAGCCGAAAAGAGCGTGAATCCACCGCTGCCTTCACGAAAACTACTCACCGAGAGGTGATTAAGTCTTTCTACAATTTTTTCAAAATGTAAGTTGTCTTAATGGGTTAGAGAATCCTAATGCTTACGAATGAAATTAGCAACTGCAGGAGACCTTAACCTTTATATATAGCTTCTATATCAGGCTTCCTATCATAGGCCCAATATAGGTCTGGTCTACACTGATCGGGATCCATTTTTCTCCTAGACTTCAACGCACTGAATTAGATTATTTATTGAGACATTTTGTTATCTTTATCAGGATCAAATTACATAATTTAATAGATAATTTATTGAAAAAAATGAAAATTGCAATTAGATGTTGTCTAACTTTGTGGGAAATGTCAAAACTGTCTAACAACAAAATCTAATATGGACCCCGAGTTGATTATAATTGAGGTTGTGGTCCTTACCACTCAATTTGAACTTAAGAATGGTGTCATCCTCCATTAAAAGCCTTAGTATCATCTACTTCCAATTGCATATAAGCTCGAGAGTCAACCCCTAGTAAATTAGCTCTTTAATATCAATCAAGTCTAACCATTCGTTGAGTGAAATGATCTTGTGCACATTGTCAATAAGATCTACCTCGCTTAACATGTTCTAGTGTATGTACTTTAATGCATCAAACTATTGTTTATGGAAGGTCTGGTAGCGCTTCCATTGTGTATTAGTGTTAAACTATAGTTAAGAATGGTTTGACTGTTCTTATGGTTCAGCTGGCATTTGTAGTTCAGCTAGTACATATATCTGAAGAGCTATCACTTATGATGTAGATGCAAAAGCATCTACTTTAGCCTTCTTACATAAGGGTGATATTATGGGCCTCCTTTGATGAGGTAGTCCTGTCCTTACCATAATAATGTATCTTAAAGGAAGATAAAGCAAATAAGTGAATAATCATTGACCATCTTTTGGCAACATATAAGGAAAAGCATAGGGCATAATGTAATATATAGGAGACAAAATAATGAATCCTTAAATTATATATCAACCTAACCTATTATATTTCTATATTTATGTTTCTTTTATTTATTCATATATAATCTAACCGTCACTCAAATCCTATGACGTAAAAATTCAGCTTCTTATGCCTCTTAGACTAATCCTAGGAAATCAAGTAACCAATTCCATAATTTAAACATAGCAAATAATTGCAGTAAACATCTTTGACCATAGATAACACAAGTTTATAATTCTTCTAATTCATCTTGCTAGTACCTTTTAAATCATGCATAATGGATATTTAAAGAGAAATAAGCACAAAATATAATTATGAATTTTATAAATCTATAATACATTAAAATAATAAAATTAAGAGTGCAATAGAAAATACCTAGATGATGCTAAAGATATGGTGAAGAAAACTGAAAACAAATGCTAAGTTACACTAAGTGTGGTTGGGGAGCAATTAGGGGATTAGAAGTCACTCTAAATGCTAAAAAGGAAATTGGAATTTAAGGAAAAATAGGTGGTTAAGGTAACTCAAAATGAGAAAACATAGTCTGGACATACCTTTTATAGTATGAAACATGACACTTACATGCGAACGTGTAAGTGACATGTTAAGCTATATATGGGGTTGTGTCAAAATAAATAAGGGCAATATAGAAAATATATAGAGGGGTGCATGATAGAACATGAGGGTTGCATGGTACAGACACAAGATTGTGTCATTTGAATTAAATGTACATAAAATTTTGGGTAAGAACATAAGGCAAAACAGGGATATGTAGGTCTTATAATAACTATAGCACATTCTATATTTTTTTTTTTTTGCCTTCAAACATGTCTTCAATATGGTTCCATGTTATACTTACTTAATGTTGTCATTTGGAACACAGGTTAGATAACTTACCTTGTGGGAGGTACACTTTAATGTGGCACATTCTATAACTTTATGGCTTTTCTTATATCTGAACATAGGTATGAAATGTTTGTGTTTTATCTCCAAGTCTTGAAATAAGTCATATTTAAAGCAATTTTTTTTGTGTATGTTACTAAATCATAGTTTAATCGTGTAGATTTGCTTATATTCATTAAAATTCTTCCCTAACACACTAAAGTTATTTCCTCCATCACTAAAAGGATTTCTTTATTTAAATGTAAGATTACCAAACCATCTAATACAAAGGTCTTAACTTTAACCAAAATTACATAAGATATAATGCTTTATGCTATATTAAAAACCTTGTATCTTCTTTTCTAATTGATATTCAACAAATGCATATCCAGGAGGCAACTATTATTACAAAAGGAAACACTTAAGAATACTCTTCTATGGCAAAGAATGAAGTGCAACCCAACAAAAGACAACTACCATAACATTTAAAAAGGAAATGTTGTAATTTGTAATATTCGTGAAAATGAAAATCCTTTGACTCAAAATAAAGTTATGTTGCAACTTTTGCAACTTATCAATCTTCTAACGACATGTTATTTATACCCACACCCTAACAAATGACAAAGATGGAGATAAACTCTATTTATTTTCACATAATCATACTTGCTTATTACCTAGAAAAAATAATAAAACCTCAATGATATAAGCAAATCACACATGTAACATCTAGGTAACAATTAGTCTTCAATAGAGCCAAAATCTCCATTGGTTACATTGTGGAGAGTTTCTTAATTGGTGAGATGGAAAATATGAGAAACAAAAATGGTTTAATAAGGTTCACCAATAAGCTTAGGATCACCAGAGGGATCATCTGTAACGAAAAAATGGTTGAAAAACAAAACTTGGAAGCCAAAGCTTGAAAATTGAAGAAAAAGCAAAATTAGGTGTTAAAGAAAAGAAATGTAGAGGTTTAGAAGTTAACAGAGGAATTGAGAAACATAATATAAATTACGATATTGTGAGGGACAATATCGATGTCGTTAATGCTTCCATCTTACATTGGGTGTTAAGAGTCAACATAGAACACCAAATCCAAGTTGTGTCCACCTATTTGTTTTCATTACACATACTGTTAGACTTACCCTCTATTGAGAATATTGGAGGCAAAAAAAAAAAGTCAAAATTAAGGGTCATTTTTGTTTATGAGTGAGGTGATTAGAGGCGAAGAAAACTAGGTAATGAAAATCCAAAGGATTTAATAGTTTCGCAAAATATTCAGTTTTGATTGCAATCGTTTCTAATGTAATAAAAAAATTAAATACACAAATATAAATCAATGCCAAAGTTTGTTAACACAGTTCGGCACACCTTGTCTATATCTGCGAGGCCCTCAGCCATCTTAATACTTTCACCAAGGAACAAAAATAGTTTTATACAAGGTCTTATAGCGACTCACTCAATCCTTACCACTATCCTTTGTCCTCACTACCCGTGAAAGTATTTCATACCCAATAACACAACCAACTCGTGTTAAATTCAATAAATAATTTTCTCAACAACTTTTAACAAAAAGGACAATAGTAAAATAACTCAAGTGACAGAAAGAAGAACGAAAGTGAATCACTTGAGATAAACAAAAGAACAACTTCCTAAAGAATTTAGTTCCTTCTAAGATAGATCTAAGAGTTGTTCACCAAGTAAATTGTCGTAGTCAGCTAATGCCATTTTTGCACCTCAACTAGAAGGTTGACGTTAAAGAATTAAAGAAATTACATAGCTGATTCATGCACTTGGCCAAATAATATCACGGTTGCACACTAAACTCATTAACCACACATAACTAAGACAAGTGCAGCCCCTATACACAACCTAAATTGCAGGAAACTCTAGCTGACCAAAGTTGTCCAATTAATGACAAAGACACCAAAGAGAAAATGCAGCACCCACTCAAGACAAACTTCGTCAACTAATGCACACCAAGGAAACTGTAACACACACACATCATAGGTTATGTGATAATCAAATTAAGAAAAGAAACTGCGTGCATGAAAAAAAGGTCACAGCCCAAAAACATTCACATGACAAAAATAGGGGAGAGCACACGACAGTAGGCATACACAGTAGAATTTTGATGTGATTCACCCAAGATTCTTCACAAGATAGATACAATATCTTATTAAAAATTATTCAAGATAGCTTTTTAATTTAAGCCTTCAAGATAGCTATAATCAACCAATGAAATCCAAGATATTCTATCCCATACTGATTTTTTAATTTAAATCTAATCAACATTATTTTAAATGTCCAATTATCTAATAATAGTGCCAAAACTAAATAATAAGTTATATAGCATATATCTTAACAATCTCACCCTTTTTGACATTGTTTGTCATAAATTTGAAACTCCCCTTAAAGAGGATAATTGGACATATAAGTACACAATCTACATGAGAAAATAACTCCCCGTTACTTCCAGATCTATGAATAAACATCGAAAATAACAATCATCTGAAATAAGCAAATCACAAAAAGATAAATCACAAACATTAACACAAAACTAAGAATGGATTTCTGTAGATGTTCTGACCATAGTGTTCTCCCCCTTGGGACAAAATATGCCAAAAAGCACAATCCTAAGGCATTGAAAAAATGAAGAACCTTCAACTTTAATTGATGAATTGCATCCATGCCCATTTGGAAAATACCTTCAATTTGTTCAATGTTAGTAACCATCGCAACATTCTGATTGATGGAGGCAGAAGCTGATGCATTAGAAGATCCAGATGAAGTATAGAAAAGATCAACAACCCGTGCTTGCTTATTCACATTCAAAATCGTTGGTGAGATATTCATCAAAGTTACTAGTTCAAAGACATTCAAATCCAACCGATGAACTCTATTGGCACATAAGAATTGAGTAATCAAGCACAGAAAATATAGCAAGGATTGAGGGTTACCAATAAATGCCAACATTACGTCAATAATTAGTCGACCCAAATTAAAATGTTCTCTAGTTCCAATTACATGAACTAATTTTTCTTGGGTCGGATAAACCGAAACTGCATGCATGTTTGGTAACTAGTTAGCCAAAACCATATTATAAATAACAAAACATTTCTGTGTTAACATAGGAGCACGCAAAATAGAGGTAGATGGCCAAACAATTAATCATCCACTGGTTAACATAGTAGCAATCACATCATTTGGAACATTCCAATTAGCACTATAATCCAAATTCCCAAGCAAATTATCAAATACTAAAAATAAATTTAATCTATCCTAGTCAAGTTGGATCAGTCTACCTCGTACATACACCAATTTATAACATATGGCAGATTCAACCAAGAGTTCTTTATCCAAATTGCAGTAAAAAAAATTTCACCAATTTATAATAAAAAGGTTACGGTAGCAATGCAGCTTGTAATAAATTTCTCTCAGATAATAGAACATCCAACTGATATTGTTGAAATCCATCTAAATTAATGGGATGATCAAGAACTAGTGTCCCATTTCTGAGCAACTGTGGAAGTATAGAATTTGTAGGACATCACATTATCAATTGTCATTCGAGCTGAAGAATTTCTACGTGGTGGGCAGACTGATTTTTGAGCTAAATACTTTGTCCATTTTCCAGAAGCAGTAAAAGGAGCAGTCAATGGTGATCTAACTATAGAGTTAGGAGCAATATCTTCAAGAGGAACCTCGTCTGAGTCGGGTTCAGAATTCTCTACCATTGAAAGTAACACACACATAGCATTATCATGTTTTCATGACCTATCCTAAACAGAGGGGATTTTTCGGATTTCAATAGTAGAAGCAAATGAAGACCTAGCCCCAGTTAATGATTTCCCAGAAGACGATTAGAGTGTCGTCTTAGACCGACGATGGAGGGAGTGGTTCCTGCTAGTGGTTTCTCCACCATTGAAGATGAAACCTGATGATTGGTCTTGCCATGTGTATGTCAGAAATTAAAAAACCAAGTAAAGAGAGATGAGTGTTGTTAGTGTAATGAGGGAGAGAAAGACCCGAAAAGAGAATGAGAGGTGAGATTTTGTAAAAAAGAAGACACAAATGGTGAATGAGAGAGAAGCCCAATTTCATAAAGGGGAGAGGTGAAGAAGTCAGTCTATCAAAACAAAATAGAAATCAAAATGCAGAAGACAAAAGGAGAGAAGCTAAATTATTTTCGGTGGGTGACAAAGCAAGATGAAGAAGACAACTTAGGGATTTTTTAAACAATTTTTTAGATTTTTCTTTTTTAATTATTTTTAATAATAAAAAACTGATCAATAATTTAAAGTGCACAGTCCTAAAGCCCCTCGAAGAAGTTCAAACCTAACTACGTCAAGAGGTTTTGTAAAGATTTTTGTCAATTGTTTTTCTGTAGACATATATGATAGAGTGACTATTTTGTTCTCTACAAGCTCTCAGATAAAGTGATACTTTAGGTCGATGTGTTTTGTTCTCAATTGTTGAATTGGATTCTTTGAGATTTCTATATTGCTCTTGTTATCACACATGATTTTTGACACACCCTGATCGATTTCATAATCTTCTAACATTTGTTTCATCCAAAGAAGTTGCGAACAGCAATAACCTGCAACAATGTATTTTGATTTTACTGTACCATGAGATTAAATTGTTAACCAAAAAGAAACAACCCCCTAAAGTACTTTTTTTATTGTCTAAATTTCCAGCCTAATCCACATCATTGTATCCAATTAGATGAGACGTCGAATCACATGTATACCAAATCCCAAATTCAGAAGTACCACTAACACTTTTCCCATTTTCATCTTTGTTTAGCTTCGTAGAGACACTCATAGGAGTTCTTGAGTATCTAGAATTATCAATTCCAAACTTCCTTATTAAATTCTTTGCATATTTGGTTTGCGATAGAAAAATGCCATCCTTCACTTGTTTAATTTGCCAACCCGAAAAGAAGTTCAATTCACCTACCATACTTATTTCAAATTCATGCATCATTAATTTAACAAAGTCATCCAACATTTTCGAATGAGTAGAACCAAACATAACATCATCAACATAAATATGAGCAATCATCGAATCATATTTGAATTTTTTAAGAAATAAAGTTTTGTCAACTTTACCTCGTTCGTAGCCTTGCTTGATGAGATATTGAGTGAGTTTTTCATACCAAGCCCTTGGTGCTTGTTTAATATCTACAGGAGCCTTTTTTAGTTTAAAAACATGACCTGCATGGAATGAATCAATGAACCCTTTCGACTACTCATCATGTATCTCTTCTTGTATAAACCCATTGAAGAACGCACTCTTCACATCCACTTAATAAAGCTTGAAGCCTTTCACACATGCTATACATAACAATAGTCTAATTGACTCAAGGCTTGACACTGGCATAAAGGTTTCATCAAAATCAATTCCATTATTTTGAGAGTACCCTTGAGCCACTAACCTTGCGTTATTTCTAGTTATATAACCCTTTTCGTCAGTTTTATTACAAAACACCGATTTTGTTCCGATCACATTCACATTAGATGATCTTGGCATAAATTCCCATATATCATTTCATGTAAATTGGGCCAATTTTTCCTACATTTTCCTGTCCAAAACTCATCTTGTAAGGCTTCTTTGACATTTTTAGGTTCGAATGAATACATGTAGCATAAATATCTTACTAGTTCTCAGTGATTGACCCTTTTTCTTTCTTTTATTTTTCTTATATCACTAACATCTCCAATAATATTCTTTATTGGATGAATTCTTCTAATTTGTGAAGGAGGATTTCAGTTTAAATCACCTTCTCTGAAGTTTTGAGTGCTCAAGGGAATTATGTCTGCATCAAGTGTCTTGGTAGTTTCATCATCTAAAACAACTGGAAACTCTTATGTTTGAGCAGTTTCTTCACTAAAAACAACTAACTAGAGGTTTAGAATTTTTCATTCTTGTTTTGTTTCTTGCTTGAGTTAGTTCACAAAGCCAGTTTTGCAAGTTTTCTTCTATCATTGTAGCATTTAATTGAGATGCATCATCTATCACATCATCTATAGATTTTAACACTTTCTTAGTTCTTTGATTAAACGCTCGATATGCTTTACTGTGGTTTGAATAGCCAATGAAGATCCCTTCATCATTCTTGCTTTCAAAGTTTTCGAGCTATTCTCGATCTCTAAGAATATAACATTTACTGCCAAAAATATGAAAGTAATTTATATCTTGTTTCTTGCCCTCTCAAAGTTCATAAGACATTTTGTTCAAGATATTTCTAAGATATACTCTGTTACATATGTAGCATGCCATGTTAACTGCTTTGGTCGAAAATCACATAGACGTGTTTCTTCCATTCAACATAAATCTGGCCATTTCTTAAATTGTTTGATTCTTCCTTTCGATAACTCCATTTTGTTGTGGAGTTTTAGGTGCTGAAAATTCTTGTGATACTATACCTATCACAGAAATTGTTGAAGTTTGTATTCTAAAATTTCCTTCCATGATCTGATCAAATTCTCAACACTATCAGATTTTCATATTCATAACTTGCACGCATAGGTTTCTATAAGCCTTAAAATCAAATGGTTTTTCTTTCAAAAATGATACCCAAGTATATCTAGAATAATCATCAACATACGTTAAAAAGTATCTTATCCCACCAATATTGTCATGTTGTGTTGGACCAACCGAATCCATATGAATTAATTCTAATATGAGTAAGGAAGTAACGTATCTAAATTTTTTATGTGACACTCTGATATGCTTACCCATTTGAATGCACTATATATCATTTTATTTTCTTTGTACATGGTTGGCAAACCTTTCACAACTTCCTTTTTCTTCAACTTGCTAATAAGCTTATAGTTAACGTGCCCAAGTTTTTGATGCCATAGATCTATGTCAATGCGGAAAAGAGAATAAGGATGTTTAATAGAGGCACAAAAAGTTAGAAAAGTTGATGGAAATCGATAATATTAAAGGAGATTTTCAAGGAATTATTTATAAGTGGAAAAATGAGAAAAATAATGCAATGTTCAAGAAGAAACCTTAAGGAAGAATTAGAAGTTTATACCTCCATGTCATTTTTGTGGGGTTATCAAGAATATAAGGCCAAGATGCTACAAGTTACTACAAATTTTGTTTCAAAGGACTAAAAGTCGAAAACCTATAGATTCATTACAAAATTTCCAACAGTAGAAATCCATGGTACTGAGGCACTTTTGCGTTCAAAAAGGTCATTGCAAGATCTTATAGTTCTTAAATCCATGAAGGCTACTTCACATAGTGGTTGGTATTTCAACAACGGATGTTCACTTCATATGATAGGAGAAAGGAGCTATTTGACTGACTATCAAAGATGTGTGGATGGGCATGTGACTTTTGACGATGGAAAGAAGGCCTTGGTTATTAGAAGGGGAACACTATGCGTGGATGGACTACCACACCTCAAGAACGTGCTTCACGTTGATGGACTAAAAGCCAATTTGGTGAGTATAAGCCAACTTTATGATGATGGTTTATTGGTTAAAATTACAATTGATGAATGTAGGGTGTTAACCGAGCAAGGAGAATGTCTTATGAGTAGCAAACAATTAGCCGACAATTTTTATATGTTGTAGGTCACAACTACTTGTAAATTAGCCTCATAAGAAGTTTCCTCCTTTAGCTTTTCATTCTTCTTACATGTTTATACCCATTTTGCATACATTAATTCATAAGCTTCATAAATATTCTCCTTTTTGTCATCTGAACCACTATCATTATTGTCATAGTTTGAGATCAAACTTTGAGCTAATTTGTCTGCATTTTCTCAAAATTTTCTAATTTATTCTTGTTTTCATCATTAGTTGCTTCCTTCTGGGTACTATTAAGCAAGCAACTGGACTTTTGTTGTATGAAGCAACTAACACAACACTACTCACAACTTCTTCTTCACTACCATATCTACTTTTAGATTCATTCTCACTCCAAGTGCTTATATAGGACTTCACTTTTCTCTTTCTAAGATGTTAACACATTTTGCTTGCACATGTTATAAACTTTGACACTCATGACATTGTATTCTCTTCACTTTTCATTCCCTTTTTTGGGTTTTAGTTTGTTGGTTGAAATTATTGTTCAATGAGCTCCTACCGTTTTGCCTAAACTCGAGTTTGTCTTTTTTCACTTTCTTCATCCACTTACTGAAATTTCTTGTCAATAATACTAAATCCTCATTCTCGTCATATTCATCTCCTACATCGTTCACACCTTTACCAATTTTAACTTGTAGTGTCAATCCTTTGCTCCTCTCTTGTTATCCACTTAATAGATTCATCTCAAAATTAGAAGAATTTCAATTATCTTATCTAATGATAATTCATTAATATCATGAGCTTCCTCCATTGCTGCAATTTTAGGGATAAACCTCAGAGGTAACGATCTCAACGTCTTCTTGATCAATTTCAAGTTTGAATATTTTTTCTTAAGTTGATGTGCTTGGTTTGCTATGTCACGCAATCTCTTATGAAATTCTTTAATGGTTTCACTATAATCCATCTTCAACTTTTCAAATCTCACAGCTAACATCTAAAGCTTTAAGGCTATCATAGATTTTGATACCTCATCTATAGTTTGTAGCATATCCCATGCTTCTTTATTCAATTCACAAGCTGATATCATTTGAAAAGTGATCTTTATCAATAGCACTAAAGATGGCATGCATGGCTTGTGAGTTTCCAAGCTCTTATCCACTTAGATGGATCTTTTAGTACTAGTTCTCCCTTGTCATCAGTTATCACCGGATGTGTCCAGCCATATAACACCGAGTTCTATTCTTTTCTTCCCTTCTTTTGAATAATGACTCTCATATGTGATTTTCACATATGATAATTGAAACCATTCAATAATAGTGACCTGGTAATTGATTCTCCTTCTCTTGTAACTATACTTACGAAACACAGATATGCACTAACTTGCTATACTAAGTTTTGATTCGATGACCCACTCTGATACCAATTGAAAACCCAAAGGATTTAATAGTTTCATAAGATCTCTGGTTTTGATCAGGTTGTTTCTAGTGCAATCAAAAACAAAAATTAAACACACACCAAAGTTTGTTAACGCAATTTAACACTCCTTGCCTATATCTGCAGGGCCCTCACCCAACTTTATACTTTCACCAAGGAACAACAATAGTTTTATACAAGGTCTTATAGAGTCGACTCACTCAATCCTTGCCATTCCCTCTTCCTCACTACTCGTGAAAGTATTTCACACCTAGTAACACTATCAACTCGTGTTAACCTCAACAAGTGATTTTCTCAACAACTTTTAACGAAAAAGACAATAATAAAATAACTCAAGTGACAAAAAAAACAAAGAATGAAAGCAAATATACTTGAGATAAAAAAAATAACAAATTTCCAATAAATTCAGCTCGTACCAAGGTAGATGTAACAATTGTTCATCAAATAAATTGTTGTAGTTAGCTGCTGCGATTTTTGTGCCTCAAGCAGAAGGTTGACATTGAAGAATTAAAGAAATTACACAACTGATTCATGCACTAGGTTAGATAAAATCATGGCTGCACACTAATCCCATTTACCACGCACAACCAAGATAAATACAGCCCCCATACATATGCTAAATTGCCTGAAACTCTATTTGAAAACTAGTTGACCAAAGTTGTCCAATTAACGACCAAGACATCAAAGAGAAAATGTAGTACCCACTCAAGACAACCTTCTTCAACCAACGACAAACCAAGGAAAGTGCAACACACACACACATAGCATAGGTTGCATGATAATCTAATTGAAAAGCAGTTGCACGCACAAAGAAAATGTCATAGCCCAAAAACATTCACGTGATCAAAACAGGGGAGAGCACACGACGGTAGGCATACACAACATAATTTCGAAATGATTCACCCAAGAATATAGATACAATCTCTCATAAAAAATTATCCAAGATAGCTTTTTAATTTCAGCCTTCAAGATAGCTATAATCAACCAATGAAATCCAAGATATTCTATCCCATTTTGATTTTTTAATTTAAAGCTAATCAATGTTATCTTGAAAGTTTAATTATCGAATAATGTTAAAAATAAATAATAAGATATATGTTATATATCTTAACAGGTAACTGAGGGTGAGAAGTCAAAATAAAAGGGAGTGAATTTGGTATAAGTGAAAGACACAATCTTGACAATCAATTATCGCAATTTATGAAATACAAAATTTGTGTTCAATAATATGATTGATTGAAACTTTTTCTTTTAGAAAGTAAAAAATCAAACATATTTTAGTTACTTATTTTTATTTTTCAAATCTCTATAGAGAATTATAAAAAAAAGGATATAACCAAATAACCCCTTATCAACAGTGCCATGGCAAAATAATAAGCATTAAACTTAGAATGACCATAAAGATGTTGAGTCGTGTGTTTTCTTAAATTATTATATATGTCCTTACATATTGAGCCAGAACTAAGCTATATCGTTTAACCAATTCAAGGACAGTGCTGTAGAAATTTTGGTATTTATCTAGCAATGCAATGCATCGTCATCTTCTATGAATTCTGTTGCATTGGCAAATTGTGGTCTTATCACGTCCATGTTAATAGGATGCTGGGGATGTTTCTTAATAATCACGTCCTTTAGTTCTCTGCTTGCTTTTTTAGTTCCCACCCCCAGCCAGTACATATTATCTTCTGCTCGATCCCAGGAAGAATTATCTCAGACAACAAGTTCCTGATTTTGGAAATTACATATAGATTTTGAATCTTCATCCGAACTCATCCGATTCTCTGCTAAGATGCCCAGAGGATGTTGAATTCTCCCTTTCAGGTGTTTAACTTCTGAACTTGACGAAAATTTCATGATCAACAACACGCCATTTCAACTGCCATGAAAGAATATAGATTTAGAAGCAATCATCAGTTGAAATATTACTAGCTAGTTATTGATAAAAAGAAAATAATACAATTTTGACTTCTCATGTAATTTAATTGCAAAATTCATATCTAAAGCATAGTTTTAATGATTATTTAGATAACAGAAATTGAAGACCATTAGTTGAGGCATTCATGACGGTTGAGAGAATTGGAAGGTCAGTTTCTAGAAGACTTGAAATTCATCTTCTGAGCCAAATCTAGGTTTGTTTTTTCCATTTTCCATAAAGTTCTTCATGTTCTTAGCATGCTTTTGGTTTGAGCACGAGATTGGGTATGAATATGGGTATAATAGTAGAAGGGAATGAGAATGGGTATGAAAAATAAAAAATGATGTTTGGTTTGTAACTTGGGTTT
>JANTPM010000002.1:31190974-31206255 GCA_025434745.1 Erythroxylum divaricatum | reverse complement strand
ACCGAACCTCTATAAAAACAGTGTTTGATCTTCTTCCCTACTCTTTTTATTTAAATTTGTTTAAATTATTTTTGTGTTAATTAACTTATGATTTTGTTGTAGAAAATTACAGAAAGTTTAAAGATCTATTCAACCCCCCTTCTAGATCGTTTACACTATGTATGCATCCACAAAGAGCCCTTATAAGAAAAATCTTGTCATATTTACAAAAGAATAATTAGAAAAATAAAAATGGAAATGTTAAAATAAAAGTAGAGAAAGAGAGAGAACATTACATTGGGGTGTGGTGCTTCTAAATGGTGTACTATACCCATTTATAATGGTTTTCCTACCACCACTCTTAATGCCCTCTTTCAATATATTTTGCTCTAAGTTACTATAGTAATTCTAATTCAAAACTAGGAATGGCAGATAGCTCAGGTTCAGGCTAGATTGACTCATCATAAGGTCAACAAGTTTAGCACGAGTTGACTAGGCTTCAATCAAATTCAAGATTTAAAAAAAAAAAAAACTTCAGGTGAAGCTCAAACTCGGATTTCACAATCCAATTTGGCCCAAAGCATGACATGTGTATTAGTTCGGATTACTTATACTCTCTTCCTTTATCTCTATCACAACCATTCATCTCTTCATTCCTCTCTATTATTTTTTCTTTCTCTCTTATCTCTTCCATTGTATTTTCTCTCTTATGTTTTCTATTTCTAGTTGTTATTCCCTCTTCTTTCTTCTACTTTTGTTTTTCTCTCATATCTTCTATTGCCAATCACATTTTCTTTTCTATTTTTCTTCATCACTATGATAATATTAGATCTAGAAGTTTGTAAGTTAATAAGTAAGAGTTACATAGTAAATATTACCGATGAAATGGTTGGTGGCCTACTTTCATGATTTTTGAGTTAACAAATAAAGAGTGCTATTAGAAATTACTAAATTTTTTTAACTAGTTTGTTAATATTAGTGGAAAGATTATGATCTAAGTTAAAGAGTTACAAAGGCATCTATAAAAGGAAATGGCATATTAGGTTAGGCTCGGGTTAGGACTTGGGTGGATTTGAGCTCTAGATAGATTTTAGAATACTTGAAGTCTACGACTTGAGTAGAATGACCTAAGTCTAATCGAATTCTCAGCCAAAATCAAGCCTAAGGCCTAGCCCATTACCAACTCTATTCAAAACTTGTAAAATAAAAATAAATATGAAAGATTGATATGATTAAATATGAAGACATAATTCTTAGAATTAAGAGGTATTAAAAGATAAGAACAAATTTAATTTGAAATTTTGTAATATATGTATATATTATAAATTACAAAATTTCTACACACACACACACACATATAACATTCCTCTACAAGTTACAAAATTTCAAATAAAATAAGATAAAGAAACAAAAGCAACAAAATTATGTGTAATAGGCATATATAACTTACTATTTTTTAATATATGCTTAAGGTTAATTAATTGTTTTGGAAGAACCATGGTGACATTGTATTGAATTGGATTCCTTAACCCATATTTAGTTTGTTACATATATCTTATTGACTTTGGTTAAGTTCCTATTAGGCTGTACTATTAATGGTTATGTGACCATCTCTTAAGTCTCATAAGAAATCTAAAATTAATCCATATCTTATTTTGCAACCTTACAACAAATCTCATTTAGGTGATCCTTTTAAGGGATGTGACCTTGCCTTGCAAGAATTCTTGACTTAGAATCATTAATAGTTATAAAGCCACCTAATATCACACTTTAATATGCACTACATAATAAGGATCCTAAAATCATGGAAGTTCTTCAATAAGTCATGCATCATATTGTTTTACCCATTGAACCTCCTTCACGAGATCTCTAGTTATAGATTCTTCTGTAGATGAATTTATTATAGGTTTTAGACCTATTTCCCTTGATGATTTTATGACTTAACTGTAAGAAAGATCTTTAGTTAATCTTTTGCAAAATTCTTTTCGAAGTTTAATAACATTCAAAGCCACAATTTGATGATTACAAGTTTCTTTACTAATTTATATCTTACTTAAGCACATTTATTCATTTTCTTATTATTATGTGTTTATCTTAATAAATTAACAAATTTAGATTCTTAACGTAAAAATATAGTTAACAAAAAATTATTTAACATTGGAAATTCATATGATACATGTAATATCTAAAACAATTAACTCAGTTTCTATTGTACTTTTTAAAATAATAGTTTGTTTCACATATTTTTCAAAAAAACAGTAACTCCTCTTAACATAAATATATAACTAGTTGTTTATTTAATGTTAACATTACTAATTATCTATTATATATCATTATATCTTTTAATTATATTATGCATTCCTAAATATGTTTAAAATAATCTATTATTCCTTTTAAATATTTAAAAATATTTTTAATGCATTCAAATTTTCTTTAATATGATTTTGTATAGATATACTAAACCTACTTATTGTATATGATATATTAGGTCTATTTCTATTGGCTAAATATAAAAATAATCTATCATATATGAATTCAATTGTAGAAATAAGTTTAACTATACAGAATATTTTTGTATCTCTCTTTCTCTTTCTTTTCTCTCTCACCTCACTATCTCACTTCTTCTCTGCTTACTTTGCAATTCATCATGCTAGCCAATAATTGTTGACAACCACAATTGTTGACAATTCTCTCACTTGAAGATTTGATTGATAATCAATCATATCTTTACACCATTCTTTTTTACCTTGTCGCTTCATGTTGTTTACATATCTATCAGGTCACACGAGGATTGACACCACATAAACTTATAACTATTGATTGCTTTTATCATAAAATCTGTCATGTTATCTATTGTATGAATTTTCTACATGTCCAATATTCCTTCTTCCACTTTCTCACGAACGAAGTGATATTGAACTCAGATGTACTTTGTCTTTGAATGAAATGCTGGATTCTTTGCAAAATACAAAGCACTCTGACTGTCACAATACAGAGTAATATTCTCTTGTTTATTCCCAAGTTCTTCCAACAACATCTTCAACCACATTGCTTGTTTACTAGCTTGTGTAGCTGCTACATATTTTACTTCTACTGTTGACATAACCACAATTGACTGCAGTTTTGAAACCCAACTCACAACTCCTTTAGCTAGTGTAAACTTATATCCTGTAGTGGATTTACTTTTATCAAGATCACTTACATAATCAGCATCAACGTATCCTTTAATAGTAAAATATGATCCTCCATAACATAATGCAACATCTGAAGTTCCTTTGATATATCTGAGAACCCTCTTAACAGTATTCCAATGCTCTCGACCAGGATTCGTCAAATATCTACTAACTACTCCCACTGCATGTTCAATGTCTAGTCTTGTACAAATCATAACTAACATGAGGTCCCCACTACTGATGCATACGGTACTTGAGACTTCATCATCCTCTCTTCTTCATTTCTAAGACTTATACTTGAGGATAAATTGAAATTAATAAGATGAGGGGTTTAAATTGACTTACAATCTTGCATGTTGAATCGCTGCAAGATCTTCTTCAAATAAATTTTTTTGAGAAAGTCAAATCTTCCTATTATTTCTGTCTCGGTGAATTTGCATCCCTAGATTCTTGTTTTCTAGTCCCAAGTCCTTCATTTCAAATTCTCTAGCCAATTGTGCCTTCAATTCTTTGACATGATCATTATTAGGTCCTGCTACTAACATATCGTCTGCATACAATAGCAAGACTATAAAATCATACAATAGCAAGACTATAAAATCATCTTTCTCAAACCTTTTGAAATATGCACAAAGGTCTACCATATTCAAGACTCATGATGAAGGAATCAAATCTCTTGTATCAACACCTCAACTCCTGCTTTAAACCATATAGAGATTTGTTCAACCTACAAACTAAATTCTCTTCCCCTTTTTTTTCAAAACCTTCTGGCTGGAGCATATAAATTTCTTCTTCAAGATCTCTATGAAGAAATGCAAATTTCATATCTAACTGCTCAAGATATAAGTCAAATATAGCACAAATTGCTAGAACTACTTGAATTGTAGTGGTCAAACTACAGGAGAAAATATTTTGTTAAAATCAACACCTTCTTTTTGAGCATATCCTTTTACCACCAATTTAGCACGATATCGCTCTACTTGACCGTCACCACTTCGCTTGATCTTGTAATTTATTGCCAATAGGCTTTCTTCCTTATGATAGTGATACCAACTCCCATGTCTTATTCTTATACAGAGCTTCAATATCTTCCTGCATTGCTGCCATCTACTGAATGCATTTGAATTATTCATTGCTTCTTGAAAAGTTGACGACTCTCCGTCCTCAGTTAAAAGATAGTATGCAATATTGCTCTTCATAATATAATCTGAGTGCCAGCTCGGTGCTCGTCTTATGTGAGTTGGTCTTTGAGTATCTCAAACATCATATTCAACTGGTTCTTGCTCCTTATGCTCTGATACAGCTTCAAAAGAATCATGTTGATTAACTTCCCTATCCATTTATACTATTGTAGTTTCTATATTCTCTTATACAATGCCAACATTTACTGCTTACTATTGATCTTTATCTTCTATGAAGATAACATCCCTGCTGATAACAATCTTGTGGGCAGTGGGATCCCACAGATGATACCCCTTCACACCTTTAGCATACCCTAAGAAAATGTATCTTTTAGATTTTGGATCCAACTTTGTAGTTTCTTGGGCATTGAACATTACATAAGCCGGACTTCCAAATATATGGAAGTTGGAATAATCCACTAGTTTACCAGTCCACATCTCCATCGGTGTCTTCAACTTAATTGCAGTTGATGGAGCTCGATTCACCACATAACAGTCAATATTGACTACTTCTGCCCAGAATTTATTATCTAATCTTGCAGTTCTTAACATCGCTTTGGTTCTTTCTAACATAGTTCTATCCATCCGCTCTATTACTCCATTTTGTTGAGGAGTGTATGTTGTAGTGAACTACTTGCAGAATTCATCAAATCCTTTTCCAGTATATTTGCCTCCATTATTTAAGTGTAAACACTTGATCTTCTTATCAGATTTGAGTTCCACCTGTGCTTTGTAAAATTTGAAAGTTGAAAACACATATGCCTTCTTGATAGGAAACACCCAACATCTCCTCGAATAATCATCAATGAATGATACAAAGAAATTTTCTCCTCTTAAGGACATAACTGGTGCTTGTCATACGTTAGAGTGAATCAATTCTAGAATTTATTTGTTTTTGAACTTTGATGTGTTGAACTTCAATCGATTTTGCTTACTCACAATGCAATGCTCACAAAAGGTTAGTGATATATTTATGAGACCTAGAAGTAGATTATTCTCTACAAGTCTCTCCATTCCTTATTCTGACATATGTCTAAGCTTTTTATGCCACGTTATTGCAAATTTATGATCTGGACTAGTCACTACAACGGATGCCTCTCCTTCTTACAAAGTTATTCCCTTCAGCATGTACATATTTGCAATAATCTTATCTGCTTTCATAAATACTAGTGCTTTCATGATCGTGTTTTGAATATCAAATCTAAAACAGAGATCATCTAGTTGTCCTACAACAACAAATTCATCTTCAGGCCCTCCACATGTCACACTTTTTCAATAGTTTGAGTTGTCTCATCATACATTTTTAGCTTGATGGTGTTGATACCAACAATCTTCAGAGCTTGATCATTACAGCTATACACAGATCCCTCGGAGATAGATTCATACTGATGGAACCATTCTCTTCGAGAGGTCATATGAAAAGTAGTTGCTGAATCGAGAAGCCATACATCAACAAATCTTCTCTTACCTCCAATAGTCGTTGCTGCTTCATAGACCATTACACCTCCATCATCTGGAGTGTTTGCCACATTTTCTTGAGGAATAGAATCTTTCTTATTCAGATTCCAATAATTCTTCTTCAGGTGACCTTTCTTGCCACAATTGTAGCATTTGAAATGCTTCTTACTCCTGGATTTTAATCTACCATGACTATGACTCACTTGGGCCACATTTCATTGATTTTTTCTCTCATCACCGCTAAAGCCTCCGCTAGTTGCGAATTTCCCAGCCTGTCTTCCTTACTTTTGCACTAACTCTCTTCTTCCAAAATAATAACTGCAATATTGTTGAAAGCTAGAGTATCTGTGTTATTTGTTAAATTGATGATGAGTTGATCATACGATTTTGGTAGACTTTGGAGTAGAAGTTTTGCACGTTCTCTTATATCTATTATGTTTCCCAATGATGTGAGTTGGAAAAATAAAGTATTTAAAGTATTTAAGTGCTCCCTTACTGAAGTGAATTCTGCCATGCGTAAAGTGTATAGTTTTCTCTTCAGAAAAATCTTATTGTGGAGTGATTTGGCCTCGTACAATTTGGTGAGGTGATCCCATATTTTCTTCGCAGTCTTCTTTTCCTCTATGCTGAATAATACTCCATCAGCTAAAGCTAGGTGAAGATTAGCTACAACATTCCCGTATATCTCGTTCCATTTTTTATCTGTGACTCTAGCTGACCGTTCACTAATGGCCGTCAGACAATTATCTTTTCTCAAGATTACCTTTTTTTTCAAATTCCACAATAAAAAATTACTCCCATTGAATTTTTCAATCTCAAATTTTGCTGCCATTACTTCTATCACGAACAGAATTTAGCTCTCACTATTTTACGTGAATAGTACCCGTATGAATGAATAGTATCATACACGTGAATAGTATCATACACATGAATAGTACCGTATATGTGAATAGTACTGGATATGTGAATAGTACTGTATACTTGAATTATACTAACTGCACAGTTTAAAGCAAAAATAAATAAATGAACAATTATCACCTTTTGGTTACTATTCACTCATTTTCATTGTGCTTACCAGAACTCTAAACAGATTATGCAAAAAAATTCATCATAATTTTCTCACATTGCTTTGATACCACTTGTTGTTAAAATCGACCGGATTAGAGCAAGTTCGCAACTAAATAGGATTGAAAAAATAGTAATGAACACACAGATTTTACGTTAAAAAAACTCCCAAATCAGGATAAAAATTACAGGTAAAGATAGAAGACTTTTATTACTGGAAAAAACTGGAGAATTATAAAGAAAAATTAAACCAAAAATATACAGAATATTTTTTTATCTTTTTATCTTTTTCTTTTCTCTCTCGCCTCACTATCTCTCTTCTTCTATACTTGCTATCCAATTCTTTATGCTAGCCAACAATTGTTGATGGCCACAATTGTTCACAGGACCTCTATAAAAATCCAATATGTTGTTCTAGTATCTAATAGATGTTCAAAGCTACCATGATTCTGTTTACGTTACAAGATTCCTCTTACATCTATAGCGCGTAACTTATGATCACATTCAACTAAGAGAAGTTAGAAAGCAATAAGATTACATTCACAGGAGAGTCTTATCTTCTCTTCTTCATTTTGTGAATGTTCTTCACCAAGCACACCATAATTGGTAGAGTGTAACCGCACATCTGCATCAGTGGATAATTTTGTTAATCGAACGTTAGGTAATTTGGTTCCTCCTTGTTCCAGATTCTTGTATCATGAAGAAACTGGTGATGTTATAGTAATAGAGCCCATGCATCATTACTAGTTCAAATGTTGATTCTGGAAGTATGCATATGTTTCTGTTTTTATCTTCCTTATTTTCTTTGCTTTAGATGTTAAAAGGTAAGTGTAAGTCTTTGTATTAAATATATCTCCCTTCTGGGGAGACGATCACGAGGATGCAATGTTGTTCTGCTAACTAGTGACGTACGTGAACATTTTCCCTATAATATACCCGCTAAGGTGAAACTGATGAATTGTACTTACTCCTTGATCGCATTATTTGCAATGCATTTTGCCTTCTACTTTCAACAAGCCGGGAAGAATCCAAGAGTATAGGTTTGTCTCTCGACTGTCCTGGAAATCTAGATTAATGATTCGTATAAATGTCCTGAATAAATCCAAGAGTATAGGTTTGAAGTCAAGACTTAGATTTTTTTTTATTTCAATTTTGGAGCTTGGCATGCACCATTATGCCTATTATTCTTTAGCATTCTCTGTATCCCCAATAACCTGTTTCTGGAATGCTCAATACTTGGCTAAAATAATGGCCTAGTGCGCGTGCTTGCTTCTTGGTTGCCTTTAAAATTTTGATGGTTTTTGCACTGCTTTTTTCTCTTTTATCAGTCACATGACAGCCATGAACAAGAGCTACTCTTAAGCGGAATACTAAAACAGCACAGGTTTGGAAGGAATAGTAAAGAAATAGAAATGATGTAGAAAAGGATAAAAGCAAAAGCGATTGTCTTTTTTTCCCTTGTCGAGCTCTGTGGAGATTGGAGACGCACAATAGCCCAACACACCACCTTTTCTTATCTATACAAACAAAACGATAAAGAAACTTTTCCTTGTCACAATCATCTCGGACTTTTAGTAATTTTCTGTGAAAATGTATACGCTTCTCTGTGTCAAGCTCGAACCTGCTAGTTAGCCTGCTATCATTATATTATGATCTATTATCATTTCTATTGTTATGCATAAACCGTGAATTTCTCGTCAAAGCAAGCCTATGTATCAGCAATATGTATCGTATGTGCCATCTTCTGATAACATTCATCTGGATTTTATCCACCAAGCAGCTTACAGTGTGACAAGTGGCTTGGCAGATTTTCACTGTCATCAGTCATGAACATCTTCACCCTGGGCGAGCTTCCCAACTGAGATTGTGAAGTATATTAGAAGCATTGTCCCTAAGCTTGATCTGTCACGCAGAGCAATACACACAGGATGAAATATGTGAACATGCTAGCATTCTTAATGACTAAACCTAAATATAATTTTTACCAAGTCCATCAGAAAATAATCATGTAACATAAAAGGATCGAAAATTTTTGCAGCCTTAAATTGTATGCTTACATGGTGGCAAAAAAGAAGAGAACCCTTTTGGGATCAAAAACCCATGATGATGAAGGACGCTTGAAACTGTTTCTCCTTGATGGGCATCTGGCCTCTGTTCTGGCATTCATGTTACTGGATGTGATGGTGATCTGATGATGAATTTGAGAGGTATTGGTATGATCCATGGTCCCTACTGCTACTTCTGCGACCTTTTCAAGCGTGCTAGGGCCTACTAAAGTAGCTGCAGATTAATAATACCATGAAGGAAATATAATGATAAATTCTTTTGCTAAACTAGTATTTCACTGTCTTCAGATATAGCAAAGTTGACAGTATTTCCACAAAAAGGGTGGCAACAAAATGGAGGTAAATTAAATTAATTATGCAAACCCGAGTAAAGAAATTCAATTGCCTTATTTACCATGGTTGAATCCATAGTTCGGTAACCTTTCACTTTCAAAACTGTAAGTATGTTGGTCCCATCAATGCATTAACTGCGGTAGAGTGAGTTTACTTCTGTATCACAATTTAACTACCTTTCCCATCTTCATAGTTTAATTGACACAGCAGCAAAATGACCAACTCCATTGAAGAAGTCCAGATAAAATATTGGGAATCGAGGAATAATATTGCTAGTGACTATAATAGAAGTACTAGCCCTGACAGTGGACCACAGATGTCGCCAAATGATAAACAAGTTGTGTGATTGTAGAGGTTCTGTAATCAAAAATTGTATTTTAGTCCATCCATGGAAGCCACTAACTGAAACTAGTCATAAATAATTCATAACAAGTTGTTGTTTAACTGCTGTATTATACCTATCATAAAACATCTATCGGATAAATAAATTCAAGGTCCAGAAAGAGCAAACTCAACCATAAAAAATTGGTAGTGATAAGTTAATTTATCCACAGAATTGGACTATCTTGAAGTGTTCACAAACATTTCCTTTTCAAATCCTCAATTCATCATCTAGGAAAGAAAATACGCCTATTTCTTTGGTAAATGCCAATAAAACAGAAGCTATAAGAAGGACAACAATGAAACAGAGGCAAAATGTAACTTAAAATAAATGTTTGAGAAGCAAATTGTTACCTCTTGGCGAAGAATTACTAACAATGGCTTCTCCGTCCTTGGATGAAGTACTGGGATTCATTTTCTTTTCAATGACTCGCTGAGGCCCTTTTCTGGAAAGGCTTCTCTGTAACTGATTCATTCATTGGAAAAAACAAACAAATAAGCCCCCTTCCACAAACAAAGGTTTGTTTAATACAAAAAGACAAAGATGCAAGAAACAACAGATAGAAAGACAAAAGAGATTAAATCCTCAGTCTCTGTGATGAAAATATTTAGAGAAGAAACACAGTTAACTCGTTGACGCTCATCTGAAACAAGCTTTACTTCACTATTGGAGATTGGAGAACATTAAAAGATGGAGGATATTACTTGAGGTGTCATAATTATATCTTAAGAACAATTAAGAATAGATATTCAAAGACTTACAGTAATTCTTGAATTTGCATTAACATCCTTATTGCTGCCATGAGAGAAGTTTTCCATGTCAATTACAAAGTTGTCAGATTTCTCCGCAGTGTACGGCAATCCATTTGCATGATCCAAAACGGAAATCTTTTGCGTTTCCATATTTCGCTCTAACCCACCACCCTCAAACGGAGGGGCGATCTCCTAATCCAATATAAAGAAGAAAGTGAAGGATGAGAAAAGAAAGAAGTGAAATAGTTAGTGAATGGAAGAGAGAGGAATAGGAAGAAACAAACTTTCTGTTGGAGAAAAGACAAAGTAACTACATCCAACAATTAATAAAAGCAACAACATTGTAATAATTAATTGAACAGAAGAAACAAACCCAGAACCCAATAGAACGTTTAACAAGATAAAGTCTCGACCTTTACAAGAAAATAAGAATTGTTAAACAAAACCCATAAAGCAGAAAACCGATTCTCACTTACGAACTTCGGTTTATCCGCCATTTCCATCACTTTCCTAAGAAGATGAAAGGTGAAACCAGACTCTATAAAAGAGCAACGTATCCAATAAGGCAATCGCTATCCTCGACCTGATCGGGAAGTAAACAACGAGACGATGATAAGTCAAAGTCTTGATAGTTAATTGAAACAGATTCTAAAAAATCTAAAACCATACCTTAAAACTAACAAATACTTAGTCTCCTCTTGTTCGTCAATCTCTAAAAGAAAAAAAGGGAACAAACCTACACACAGTATATAAACAGACTCTTTTTCAAAGAGTAGGTGTTGAATATTCACCAAAAAAAGGAAACCGAGAGATATACGAGTAGTGGTGGCCTTTGGGTGACGGGATATGTTGAAGACGAACCAACTGACTATTAACTACTCTTTGTTTTGTCTTGTAGAGAAAGGCAAGAACTTTTCTTTCCCTCTTTCCTTTTGTGGGTGAAAGAATGAGAATTCTGGTTAATGGAGGAGAGTTCACGGAACCAAAAGGGCAGTGTTAATGTGACGTTCGTCGCTGTTGTTGGCGAATGCATAGAGAAACAAAGAACAGAACAGAGGAATTGCAGAAAGCAGGAGAGACGCTCTCGACTGTCTTTCCTATGAGAATTTTGTCCTACCGAATGGTGTTTGTCGAGGATTACTTTGGACATTTCCTCGTGGAGCCTAGAGAGTTTTTGGACATTTCTCTATAAAATAATTAGAAGTTTTATTTTTTATAATTAATTATTTATAAACATATAGAAAATAAAATATAAGAAATTAACAATCTTATTTTTAATATTATTACATAATGAAGAAAAGGATAGTGAAGTATTTAGTTTATTATTGTATCAAACCAATTAATATAATATTAATTAATTCTTAAATTTTAATTAAATAAGATTAGTCTATTTGTCACATGCCGCCCATTAATTCTCAATCAATTCCTTTAATGTCACTTTTCATTAACAACAAAATTTAATGAAAGGACTGACAAATCAATTTTGGCCAACTAATAATCGCTAAAAAAACTCAAACATAATGTAAACCTTTTGTTACTACGGGTTAGGCCTCCTTTTAAGGATACTTTAACAATGTTTTGTTTTAATAAGGAATACATAAAAGGTTGTATCCTTTTCATGATGTTTGCTAATATTGCTATGATTGTTCTTATATGATTTTTATTCTTTATATCTAAATGTTTGAAAAAAATATTTATGATTAAAGAATTCGTAGGAGATGATTGTTAACTCTTTTTGCTTGAAAAGGGGATAATTTTGGAATTTGCATATTTCCTTCTGCCTAATTCCATTTTTATCTGGCAAGTAAAAAAGAAAGTTATGGTGTATATCAACACTAAAATATCAAATATCATCAGCTAGTTGAATGAAAAATACCAAAATGGATTTCTCTCTCTCTCTCTCTCTATATATATATATATAAAGATTAATAATAAAAGAATCTAGATATTACTCACAAAATATCTAGATAAAGAAAAATAATGTATAGTGCAAAAGTAAACATTAGAATATGTTATAAATAAAAAATTAAAATGTGGCTATAATTAGCTTAAATAACTTGTAAATACTCATCTATTTTCTTAATTTGTGTATAGAAAAACAAGTTTAAGCATTCAAGAGTATAGAATGTGAGGATCCCATTCTTCTAGGTTTTAAATATTTAGTGAATGTTTACAATTTAACTCTTATTTCTATTTGTAATAATATTTTGTGTCTCTTATTTCTTTCAATCTTAATTGAGTTCAGATCTTAATTGAATCACTTAATTAATTCAAAAAATAGTATCAGAGCCTTATTAAAGTATGTATCCACTTATCCAATGTTATTTGGTTGCTATTATAAGTGGATACTCTAACAAGAAATAAGTTGGATAATATTTACCCTTTGAAGGTATTAGGTAATATTCGTGTTAAATAGTAAGAGCTATTTTTCTTAACTCAAAGCAATTTCAAATAGATACAATGGCAACCAAATTTAACATTAAGAAGTTCAACGACAGTATTTCTTATTGTAAAAGTTGAAGATGAAAGTTATACTAGCAAAGCATATTTGACTTATAACCATTAGTGGAAGGATGATGGATTTCAAAAATGACAGTAAGTGGAATTAAATATACATGAATATTGTTGCAAATAAACATGTATTTTTAATTGATGAATTTTTGTCAATTATAGATGATCAAAAAATAATAAGAGAGATATTAGATAATCTCACAAATATAAACAACAACAAGTTAATTTTAAAAAGTAAAATTTTAAGAAATTGGGTGCATTAATAATTTGACTACTCTTTTATCTCAACTCACATCTTTGAACTATAAAATAAAACCACATAAATATGAAGAACTTGAACTTTAGATTCTATATGCTTTTCATAATTAACTCATCATCAACTCAACAATTACTCTTCTTACATATTACCTAACATTTAATGATGTTGTAACTGCAATTATGGAGGAAGAAAGTTAGCACAAGAATTAGGAAAATCGACAATCTAGTTTGTAATAAGTTAAAGACATGATGGTAATAAGAGGGAATCAATGAAACTTGAACCAATTGGGAGCCAAAATTATAGTTAGTCAAAATCTAAAAGTAAGAAGAATTTAAATAACTAAAATTATGGCAAGAAAGGCTACTTAAAAAGGATGTGGTAGGAAAAAAAATATAGTCCTCAAGGAAATTTTATAAGTTCTTCAGATAATGATAATTTAACAAATGAAAGCAAGAATTCACTATTTGATTTATGTGTCTTTAACTTAAGAACTAGTTTTAATATGAACACTAGAAGAGAATAGTTTTATTATTATGAACACATCACAAGAGGTTTTATGTATAGTTATGAAGATTATCCTCTAAGGTTATCATCATTGGAATAATCAAATTCAAGATATATAACAAAACAATTCATATGAGAAGGGCTTGAAGAAAAATGTTATTGTCTTTAGGAAAACGAAATGATCTTAGATATAAAATATAAATTTCCAATAAGATTTTAAAAACAATTTAAGGTGTGTTTGCACTTATGAATGGAGGGAAGATATGTACAAAATTGTACAATTTAAAGAGAGAGATATTAAGAGAAGAAAAAGTATTTGTAACGCCCCAAGTTAGGGGTTAGGAAAATTGAGAAATTTCAATGCACTATTTGTCAACACATACAAATTATTGTGCATGCATTCGTTTACATATTTTGGGCAAAATGGACTTATAAAATACGAATAAATTGTGGAAATTTTATTTGGAGAACATTAGTATTATTTTGGAATTTTTGAAAAAATTTTTAAATTTGGATCAATCATAGTGTGACATGTGGACTGATTAAAGATTGACACGTGACATCATTCATTGTGTGATATATGGCTTGACATGTTGGAGACATGTGGTAGCATGTATGAAGGACGAATGACTCACATGTATAGAACCATGTGTTAAATTGACAGTAAGCCACGTAGGTGTAGTAAAACTCATTCCGTAGCTTATATTGATCTCCGTTCGGTTTTGTATATCACCGAAAACACCAAGTTACATATGTTGAGAAATTGGCTTTTGAATCTTACCTTAAAGTAAGAATTTCATTACTTAGAGAGTGTCTATTATGTTATCCTTGGCTTTCTTCATCTACCGAGAACCTCATTGCTAGAAAAATTTTGCTGAAACAAGTAAGTGAATTCAATGATGTTTCGCTGTGTAAATGAACGCATGCATATGAAAGTACAGAAATAAAGTTCGGAGAATGCATGTCTTAGATGACTCAGGTGGGGATTTGAAACGGTGAATGTAAGATAGAAAAAAATGAAAACATGCAGATGGGTATGGCATTTGCGTGAATAGTATTATGCATTTTTGGATGATTACATGGAATCTTAATTTATGATTTGTTTGAGTTGTGATGATCTGAAATGGAAGTGAAAGAATTGGTTTTATTGTGTTATGTGTTCATTGAATAAGAGGGAAGTGGGGAAATCTGGGAAAAGAATGGAAGATAGGAAGAAGATGACCAGTGAAGATCGCCGCGACCAACTCTTTAGCTCGCCGCGGCGAACTTTCCTGACAGCTTGTTTATACTTGGGTCCGTGTTTTGTGTACCGAGGTGAACTAGGCCCAGCGTATCCCAAGTTGGCACGTGATCACAACCTTCAAAGATATTGTCCTCTTTGGTACTCGAACTCGAGACCTCAAGGTTTTGTTGCATTTAAATGCGCGCCTCTTATCATTGAGCTACTTAAAATGTTGGACCCCGATCTTTGAGTGGAAATTTAGAAGTATTAAATGAACTTGAATGAGTGTGTTAGTATATGTATTGTGTTAAAGAAGTATTTCTGCTTAAAGGAAATAGATGAAAAATAAGTGACTGGTTTTGATGACTTTAAAATTTGAGTAGAGTTGTACGAGTT
>JANTPM010000002.1:31122280-31132802 GCA_025434745.1 Erythroxylum divaricatum | reverse complement strand
TTCTTTTTAATTCTTGCTATATAACTTCATTTCAATCAACTCATCAACTTTTGAAAACTTCTTATTTTTACTCAAAGTACTCAAAGATTGGGGTCCAACAAAAGTACATTCTTTGAGTTGTCTTTTTGAGATCCACTCACTTGTCTTCATAACGTAAGAAGGAGAAGGATTACAGCAAGAGGAGACAAGAAAATGCATAAAATGAAGAGCATATGTTGAAAACATCAAGCATGAAAAGTGTAGAAAATTGCTCACGACCATGACATAGAAGTCATAGGCGTGAGCATGTTAGTCAGGCCTATGACTTATTTGTCATAGGTGTGACACTCACTCACACCCATGACAACATAGCTCATGCTTGTGACTTTGACGCCTGGCACCCGAAAACCTAGTTTTCACTATAAATACAATGTTGCGACAACGTAAAATATATGAAATGTTTATAAACCATTTTAGGGAATAGAGGTCTCGGTTTTGAGAAGAAGAGGGGTGACTGAGCACATCTTTAGGAGACCCATAGAGGGCTAAGTTTCTCGAAGCCAGTTCAGAGGTGATATTGACACCGAAGAACTTAGTTAAGCATTTCTCTCCTTGTATTTGTTGTTCTTTTTCTCTTAGGGATTGTTTATGTTATCCTATATTTAATGTTTGTGTGTTGTGTAAGAATAATTGAATGCTCTATTTGATTGTTTTTATGCATGAACTCATTGCTAGAATCTTCACAATAATCTGTAATTGTTATACTAAAGTTCATTTGTAACAACTAGTGGCTTCGATTCATTAGAGATACAATCCGTAATTATTGTGTTTTCAATTGGTGTCGAATCGTTAGGGATAATGTAACTTAGGTTAAGTGACTCGAGCGTATGTGACTGTTGCCTTTATTAATCCGTTTTCCTAACTTGTAATGTAGTTGTCCAATTAAAAATAGAGAACTTGTTCTAGGTTGTTCGATAGCTAAGTTCGGTTAAAGAGCTTGTTTTAATTGAACACGACCTAAGGAAAAATTGGGATTAATGGAACTTATTGTTAACTTACGATTAATAGTTACTAAGAGAGGTATGAGAACAACAATTCAATGAAGTATGTTTAATTGTGTGCAGGTTGAGATTGAATCGATGATTGAGTCCTTAACGTACTCATCACTTTTCATCATTTTTGAATGTTTTCTTTAATTTATTTTTTTAGTTTAATTTCATTTTATTTTCTTGTTTGAAATCAAACCAAACCTTTCATAACTTAAACACCGATTATTTTCGTTTCAAAAGCTTTACACACACTCTTTGTGAGATCGATTTAAACTTACCACTAGCTATAATTTTAGGTCTAATTATTTTGTGTAGTATTATGACGCATTACATCAATGGTGCCAACAATCCTTGAAAAAATTTTGTCAACTTTGACTTTTTCAAAATGCACCTAACAAAACTAATAATGCTATAATAATATGTATGATTTTAGTCAATTAATTTAAGAATATGTTACATATCCAATACCCAAAAAAAAATTGCAACATAAGGCAACCCTCAAAATGATGCTCAAGCAGGCAAGTCTTTAAGAATATAATAGAAACATAGTTATTTTTTCTCAAAATCCAACAATACATAAACAATTCCCTTTATTTTTTTTCCCCTTTTTTTTTTTGACATGGTAAAAGGAACAGGAGGCGTAAGGTCTTATATATGCTTATTAATCACATATGAGGCAAGAGAAGTACTGGTAATTTTTAGCTTCGGTTTTGGACTGTCAATAAGATCCACATGAAGACGACAAGTGCCTCGTAAGTAACAACGACAAAGCGCTGGCCATGAGCGCTCCAGCTATGTTACGTGCGTTCTCTGATAAAAAATGATAAACACAGCGTTAATTTAGAGCTCTGTCAGAAAATAAAGCTTCAATAAGCATTAAAAACACAACAAAGAGCTTCGGCAGCTTTCCCTTAGTATATATTCGCTATATATTCGCTTCATTTTCTTGTTCGATTCTCAATTTTTATTTCTGTTTAACTTTCTCCTTTAGTAACATATTCTGATTATTTCCATATCTGCGAGTGATCCATTGAAAGTTGGTTATTTAGTCTATTATGACATTGAGAGTTAAATTATAGCTGCAGACCAGAAAAAAACTTCAAAATAGTGTGTTGTGTGTGTGTGTGTGTGTGTGTATCATACCTTTGGTTTTAGCGCTACTATTTGGTGGTTGAGCTATCGGATCTCTTGGCTTTTGATGTGATGGCGATGGCGATGGAGCAGGTGATTCTAACTTATATTCAGGATCGTAGAAAATATCCCTTTCGTACCTGAAATGGCAACTTGGTGAAATAACCCTGCCTCCTTGTCTGCCGACGCAACAATTTGGAATCAGTTTAACAGCCTGACCCAAACAATCAGTGCACTGCTCTTTAGACAAATCAGGAGTGCACTGGACCAGCGCATAGATAGTTTGTCTACCAATGGTTGTTACGTTTGCTGTAGAAAACTTGAGGAGAGAGTCACCTGAGGCAGCTCTAGTTGTGAGGTTATCTAACAAACGCTCCAGCTCCTGCTCGAATTGGTTCACCTTGGAGACATTGTTTAGATTGTACATCCAAAAATAAGGTCCGAATTCCATGGTTCCCAGTATGGAACGATTAGAGTATCTTAGCATACAATCATCGTACCAAATAATGGCCTCCTTCTGGTTTGGGCAAACCTGTTTAAGCGTCTGACTTGATTGAAGAATGCAACTGCGACAAGCATCAGGCTTAGTATCACCTCTGCATAGTGCGATTGCGTTAACTTTGTCTTCGTTTTGGCCAAAGGAGCTGCCGTAAAACCCATGGTTAACGCTGGCGTTGGAGGGAAGGGACGAAAGGAGTTGATCCAGGTTTGATTCGTAGTTACTATTGCTAGTGAAATTGCCCTTTTCTAAACATATGTGATATAATGGATCTGTTGGCTCTGAAATGGTTAGGACGATTTGAGCCAAAAGCAACACCAACAATTTTGATGATGAAATTGTAGCCATTGGCATGTGATGATGAGTTTTATTAACACAGACTACACAGTAGATGAAAGTTCTACATATATACACAAATTCAAGATTGATGCTTCTGACTGACTTCATTTGGAGGTTTGTTACTCCACTATCGGCTTTTGCAAAGGGCTGGGGGGACCAGAGACTCGTCCGTCCAAGTCTTCGCCTTCCCTTTCCTGAGTACGGCATTCCTACTTTGCGCGTTTGAATTAATCTGCCGATGCCAACTGTGCGCCTGGAACATTTGCAGCATTGACTTGACTGACTTGGACTGGGACCTCGGGCCAAGCTTCACTCGACGTTGTTGTAGTGTAGTTGGTTGCATTTTTCCAAGCGTTGGACCCCATAATTCCCCGAGAACGGATTTTTTATAATAATATTTAAAAAAATTGGAGAATTCTATTAAAAACGGTACATTAGCCTTTAAAATCTATATTTATAAAGTGGTCCTAATTAACTCTTTCACAATTAGATTCAAGTTCTATCATGTATTAAATTTAGTTAACAATTAGTTATAAAATATGTATTATAAACAAAATATGAGTAATTTATCATCTTATATATTAACATTATTATGTAATAAATAAAAACTGAATAAAATTTGATTATTAATTATTAATAAAATTTTAATATATTTTATTTTATTATCATATTAATTGTTAATAAAATAAAAATATATTTATTAATTAATAAAAATTAATTAGCTTTACATATTTAAAAATTATTATACTTCTACTAAAAATAATTATATGTAAATTAATACATCAATTAATAACTTTTTTTTGATGCATTCAGCCCCAATACACGACCTTTTAGACATGATTGAACATACTTAAACTAATGGAAATGGTTAAAAATTAAAATTGCAGGAACAAGATAAATTGGTTTTCCTTATTTCTTTTAAAGTAATATTCTTAGAAGTCATTTTATACATAAACGACTAATACTAAACAGCTAATTTTACCAAACATCTCTAACAAGCAGCTAATACAATCCGCTAGTTAAATCAGCTGATAAACTCAGCTATCAGCTAACAACTGATATAATCAGCTAATAACTAATGCAATCAGCCGAATGCCAAACAAGGTCATTATTTCATGTGTACAAAATTTTAGCTATTTATTTTGAAACATTTAAAAATAATTAATAGTTAACTAAGTAATTCAAAATTTCAACAATACAAAACCCTTAATGTTTTAATTTTTTAATTGTTATCTAAATAAGATAATTATTATATACTTTATTAACCGGAAAACGTTAGTCTCAATTGGAACTGATCCTTCTTGTCAAGAAAAAAGTTTTTGAGGACTGACTCTCCTGCTATAGATGCAAAAATTGATGGCACATCACAGATTTCTTAACAATCCGGGAAATATATGCAATTCCCTGTGTTACGTACAAATTTAAATTAAATCGGATAGTAAATGTAAGAAATGGTATCATGAGGCTAAAGAAACGTAGATAATGAGTTGTCTATCAACAAATTGAGCACATAACTTGGAGAAAATAATTGAATCGATCATCAATTGAAAGAACACACAAGACCTCCCTTAATCCATCCTCCTACCGTCAATGGAACAGAGGTCTGCTACAAAAGAAAGTAAACTAAAAATATGTGCGAGGCTGGAAAGATCCCACAACCTCCCAACCGCTTACGAATGTCTCATTCGCGTCAGTTTCTTTCGGCCCTTGAACAACAATTCTTCGAAGAAGCCAATTCTCCGAAAACATTGCCGGATAAAACAAAAGATTATTAAATACTTCACAAGTTATAGTAAGTATCTACGAACTTCTCTTCTTTGAGTTCCGGCAACAACCAGCAACTTGCCTTCGCCACTCATGAATAGGAACCTGGAAAGCCAAAATGAAGAAAATTTAACTATTCTCTGGATAATATTTTTGTTTTAAAGAGGGAAACGGTGAATCTTACAGCAGGGAAGCCACCATAATCCCCAGGCTCTTTGATATCTTTGGTGACACAGCAATTTGCAGCTAGCCGTACCTGGAAGCCAAACAACATTTAATTCCCAGTGATTATTATGATGAAATTGTCAGCAATATGAATATGAAATGAAAAATCACCCGCTTGTCACCACGTAAAGAGGCATGTATCCAACAAATAAGCCTCAATTAAATATGACAATATTACTTTCTGATAAATACCTTTGAAGCTATCAAGACATGATCACGAACAGCCACCCTTCCTCCCAGAGTAACATAGTCTCCAATCCTAGAACAAGAAAAGCCAACAGAAATACATATGATATAGTAGCTTCCCCGTAATGTCAGTGTAACATTAAAATGTGAAACATTAAATGATATAATGGGAAGACTTCAACCAAAAGACAAGGTGGAGATATCATTTAAATGCTACATACGTTGCTGAGCCTGCAATGCCAACTTGTCCACAAAGCATACAATTCGTTCCAATAATTACATTATGACCTATCTGCAAAGCAAAGCCAATATATAGTAAAGAAAATTAACCATCAAGGCAAACAGTGTCATAGATTGAAACCCACTTGCACTAGATTATCTAATTTTGAATGATCACCAATAACTGTGTCTCTCCAACTGCATCAACAAAAGATGGAAACTTAGTATCCATCATGCATCATTTTGATTAAAAAAAACTAAGAGCTACTTTGCTATGCAAGTACGAGTGCTGAAATCGCAACACAATTGCAGAGTATAGCTCCTCACCTGCCCCTGTCAATACAAGTATTTGCTCCAATCTCAACATGGTTGCCTATCCTAGCATGTAACATCTATGACAGAATAATAAAACAATAAGATATTGCAGTTAGTGATCATAAACTGACCCAAACATGGGTATTCATTTGATTGCTCTCTAACAAGGCATAGAAGATGATTCAAACAAATTAATTAAGGAAACTATCTTTCTATAACAACAGTGGCCCCCCAAAAAACTAAAGAATTAACACTTAAGAGCACAACAATACTCAATGTGCGCAAAAGAGCTCAGAAACAGATAAATAAAAAGAAACATTCATTGTATATAGCACATCATTAACCATTAATGACTGATACTGGGGATAATTTAAATTGATATGCCATATGCCTGGACATGTTCTTTGTACAAACAATTTAATACATATATGTACGAAAGAAACTTAATCAAATGACCACCAAAACTACAAATTCACCAACTTGAGGCTTTTTCACCATGTTTCCCAGTCCATCCACAAAAAATCCAAAACCTGCAAATGAAAAGCACAACAGCCAACTTAAATAACCACCAAATGCTTCTATGTTTCAACTGAGAACCCAAACCCAATAAACCACATGATGAAATGAAGTGGATAAACGTAAAAATGGAAAAACAACAACAGCATTGTAAACTTTGCTTACGGAAGCACAAGATGAAGAAGAAGTTGGAAGGCCTTGTTTACATATTTGAAGTGAATTTCCTGTAAGTAGTGAAGATTTATAAGCAGGAAAATGCTACATTAAGTGACAAACCCCTTATTCATACATGCTATATGCCAACTTTCACATGCATAGAAGTGATAGAAGGCATTAAGCTAGAGGTGATTCCTTAAAACAGCTGGTTTTCATTTTACTGGAAACAGAAGACCAAAATTAGCATTCCAAGAGTCGTAAGGCATTGCCTATTCTAGTTGCATAAAAATAAATTGAGAGTAACAAGAACTCACCATCTTGACCAACGCATACACCATTGTGGATTGCACATGAATCACCAATACAGCAATTGCTAAGAGAAACATTGTATCTGACAACAAGAAGCATTTCCGTCAAGAACATACGAATAACAATTCCAAAACAAACGCCACAGAGTCTCATGGAGAGTACCCTATCTTTGTAGAATGGCCAACAGTAACAGCAGGTCCAATAACAGACCCTGAACCCACGCACACGTTTGGACCCAAAACAACTTTTGAATGAACCGTGGCTCCAACTTCAATGAGTGCAGTTGGGTGAATACAAGCTGATTGGTGGAAAACCCCACCACCATTACTCCACCTCGAAAACTCTTGGTGATTCATTCCACTATTACATTTACAGTCCTCTGCCCTTGAAGCCACAGGCACAGTAAGTTGGAGTTAAATGTCTAGTCACACAGACAAATAAACAAGCACGTTGCCTACAACAAAGGAGCTTAGACTAAGTAAAACAGATGACAAACGTACCGGGGGGATTATCTGGGGAAGGCACACAGGAATTGTTGCGAGAACAAACACAAGACAAGTGTTGGATAAAAGACCTCCTCCAGTTCCAGGTGAGATGGTAGTGAGAAAAGGACGGGACAACGTGGAACAGTTTTCTTAAAACAAATGTCATCCGGAAGTAACTAAGCAGGCAATTTGAAAATTAGGAGAATTGCATGCAAATATCAAACAATTGATTTGTCATGACTAACTATATAATCGAATTAAGAGTTACATTCACAATGAGTGTATGGAAATGGAATAAAGCTCACTAGCAACAATGCCAGGCCAGCGCCAGGAGCTATTACCCTTACCGTGTGGAAGTGGTTTGAGGATGAAAGGAGACAATGTAGAAGAAGTTGAGGCGTAGCAAGCAAACCAATATGGTAGCAGCAGACTGGACTCCACCGTGAGCTCCAAAAAAAAAGAGAGAGAGTATAAATAAATATTATTTATTTTATTATTAATAACTAATACTTTATTTTTATTATATTTTATTAACAATGGATTACATATTAATCATTTAATAATATAGTAAGTTAATAATTTTATTAATTAATAAAATTGATAAATAATATGATCAACTCCACTTAATCCCATTTCTTGTTTCAATCAATTAAAAAATTAAAACTCTCGTGCTTCAACATTTTTATATGATTCACGAGATGGGGAAGGATGGACTTTAAGCTTTGCTATTTATGATTACATCGGTACGCCTACTCACTGGTATAAGTAGAGCAGATATGGTCCACGTGTTTGAGAAAATCAGGCTCCTAATTTCTCTTTAGGAAACAACCTTAAGAAATTAGTACAAATCCTACCTTGGAAGACTTCATTGGCAGGTTTTCACAACACCTCCGTTGGGGACAACCTTGATACAGTGTATGAACAGGCACTATGTAAAGGAGATGTAATGAATGCTAAAAATTGCATAGAAAGTGTAAGACAAGAGCTTCTAATGTTGTGGGGGAATCTAGACGCAATGATACAGTATGAACTATGCTAGGTTCACTATTCATTTCAAATATTATCTGGAATGCAAGAATTTAATGGAAAGTACCCAGGTGAGAACAAAGAAGGAGAAAAATTGCACAAATTGTACACTATCTTAGGTATCTTACTGACGTACAGAGCCTCGAAAGGTAAACATATTGATTTCAATCTCCCCGTGAAAGCTTCAAGAGCACAATATGGTTTTGGTTTTCCCGATTGATTAGCAACTACTAAGGGGTGATGCTACTTTCTTTGTGAGTTTTAAGTTTCTTTTCTCTTTTTTTGTGTGCGTAAATTTTCATAACAAAATCTTATCTATTAAAGAAATGCAAACGTTAGAATCTGATAATGCTTCAGAATAATTCTTCTCTGTTCTAGCTTACAACTTGACCAAGGAAATTAATAACCACATCTTATAATTCCGCATCCACTAACTGTTCCACTTCCCACTACTTGCATAAGTAAAACTAACAAACATGAAATTGGAAACAATAAAATAGAACTACATATGCAGCTGACGTCTCAAACATTCCATTTGGACTCTACCCTTGATGTACACCAGTCCTTAATAGATCTAAAGCCTAACAATGAATTGTTGGATAACAAAATGGTAGCTAAGATTTCACATTTAGGCCCCGCAATATTATTTTGGCGAAAACCGAAACTCAGCAAATACGAAAGGAATAGTCGGGACTTAGTCAGGTGCTGTTTTTATTTCATTCACCTTCGTTTTATTTATATTATTTGGGTTTCCGTCTATGTTTTCATATGAGAATAGTTTACTTCATATTGCTTATGAACATGCAGTGGCTATATGGCTCCACCATAGTTTAATTCATGTTGCTTATGAACAATATTCATTGGCTCTATGGCTCCACAGTTTGCAATGGAGGGACTCTTCTCGGTGAAATATGATATTTTCGGCTTTCGGGTTGTTATATTTGAGATTATAAATGGGAGAAAGAACAACTTTCACTTCAGAAAACTAGGGCCAACACTTCTAGCATATATATGTTCCGTATTACTGCTTAAGTCTTCTTTTCCCTCTTGATAATAACTAGTGGCCAGAAATTTGATTTATGCTTGCAAGAACAAAGAACCTCTTTTATGCTTGCAAGAAGATCCAGTAGACAGATCAACCATATCTTCTGTGGTTGCATTCTTGGAAGGTGAATCATTAACCCTTCCACAGCCAAACCTTCCAGCATTTTCTGTCGGTAGAATGCTTCCAATTGATCACCCTTCTTCACCAACAGATCTTTCTGAAATAATATGACACTTTCCACTATCTCGCCACGCTGAATATCAGTGATCATTGTTCTTGATGATAACTTTATGCATATACCCTGAATAAAATGTTACGAAGAATTCTATAAGTTTGAAAGGAGAACATAGTATTTTGGAATGCAGTTAAATACTGCAATCATAATTGATCAATTAGGTCATCCTTATAGCTTGAAGTCAAGAATTTGGTTCCTACTCTCCGCCTTATCACCACAACTATTTCCACAAATATACTCGTTGTATGATCAGATAAACCAACGTGAAAGATTCAATTAGGTAACCAACTGCTAAGAAGATTTGTGTGGAAAAGGAAGGAAAGTTCCAAGAGCCAAGTTGCACAATAGGTGGTGAGACTTCAGTCTTTAGACATGATTGTTCCATATCAAAGATTTTTAAATTTCTGCCAAGAACTGTTCACTCTAATCTGTTTACGCGGGTCTTTTCAACGCGATTAAAGGTGGGACAAACGGAATGGAAGGAAGATTTTGGTAATTCCTTTGAATCAAAAACTTGTCCAGCGGGGATAAATCGTCTTCAACGCATGACTCTATCCAATGTATATTTTTGTATATAACTGACTTCTTCTTCATGTCTTTTCGATCTGTGTAGGACTAGTGCACTTGTGAATTCCAACAGTTACTTCTAACTTTTTTCCGTCATTCCATGTCAATGAAGAAGACTTGGAACCTACATATAGATCAATTTTTTTATCAAAAAAATTTTGAATACCTATGCGATCTATTTATTTGAATATTATTAAATTCTTAATAAAATTTTCAGCCAAGACTTTCAGGTTTATTAGTCAGGTTTAAATATAACAGAATTTTGGAAGCAACCAAAATGAAGTGCTTACAGGGCGTATATATGGCCATTCTAGTGCTTTTGCTATATTTTTCTGTTACAAATGTTGATCCTCCTTACAGTTACCATTTCAAAGAGTTCATTTAAACACAACCTTAAAGCTCTCCTTTCTTCTGTTTCCTCAAATCCTTCTATGCCCAGAATGTATGATGCCATCGCAGGAAATGACTAATCATGAA
>JANTPM010000002.1:31102038-31112945 GCA_025434745.1 Erythroxylum divaricatum | reverse complement strand
CTTCTTCTTGCAGTAATGGCATTTCACATTTGCATATCTGTTTGACTTTCCTCTGCTTTTGTCTCTGGACTTTGGACTTCTGGATTGGCTCCTTCCTCTATTTTCTGTAAGCAGAACATCTGAATGTGATGAAGAGGTTGCATGCTGTGATTTACGTCTCATCTCTTCATTTAGTATGCTGCTTTTAACAGACTCCATATTTACTACACCATTTGGTGCAGTATTTGTCAAAGACACCTTCAAAGTCTCCCAAGACTCTGGTAATGAAGCTAGCACCATTAAAGCAATCACCTCGTCGTCAAACTTTATGCCCATCTTTGATAACTGATCAACCATCCCTTCCATGTTGTTTAAATGATCAGCTACAGAAGTACCCTCTTGGTATTTTACCTGCATTAATTTTGTCAGATAAAATAATTTGTTGTTGCCGATCTTTGAAGCATAAAACTGCTCCAACTTATTCCACAATGTTCTTGTATGAGTCTCGTTACAAATGTGATTGTACACATTATCATCGACAAACTGTCGAATATAACCACATGCTTGTTCATGTTCAAACTTTCAATCTTCATTGGACATCTCCTATAGTGTAGTTGTCGAAAATACTGGCAAATGCATCTCTGTAATCATCAAGAGATCTTTCATCTTGGTTCGTCATATACGGTAGTTAATATCGTTTAAATTGATCATTTTGCTCGTCTTCACCTCCATTTGTCAAATTAAGCTAAATTTGAGAAAATCGACCTCAAATATGGAACCAGGACGTCAAAATTTGACAGAAAAGATATCTTTTAAATTTTCACCACGGATCGGAATAGTATCGTCGGACCCTACTAGAATAGGAACTGCAGGGCTCGGTAAATAATAACTTGTGAATAGTTCTCACCGGAATAGTATCGTTGGACCCCACTTGAATAGTGTCGCAAGACCTAGTAAATAGTAACTTGTGAATAATACCGCAACTAGTGTCGCGGGATTTAGTTACTATTGTTGCACAGTGCGTCACCTTGTAAATTTATTAAAACAACGTAAAAGTATTGTTTATCACCTTTGCCGTTTTATGTCAACTTTTCGAATGGATCACGCCAAAAAATTTGTTGTAATTTTGTCTTCCCGATGATATGTTTCTTTTCAAAAAATACCTTCAATGAAAACACAACTCTGATACCACTTGTTGGGCGTAACATGTATGTTTTGTAAAAAGAAAAACTAAAATGAGCAAAATGGACACAAAAAATTTAACGTGATTCACTCTTAACTATGAGCTACGTCCACGGACAAAACTCAGAATATTTCTTTCACTATTACAAACAGTAGATATATAGAGATAAAATCAAAATAGTGGCTCACAAGTTGTTTCCTCACCTAAAAATACTAACCTCACTATTTTGTCACTCACCAACTCTTTAGGAATGTATTTCCTAATTTTAGAGCATTTGATTTGCTCTAGTTTTCCTTCTCTGATTTTCTATATGTTTGTCTGAAACAGGGGATATCTTATATAAGCACTCTACCACATAAAATAGCTGTCTTGCAGTTGTCTTCTTACATTTTTTTCAAATAATACAGCACCGAAATCAGTGCTGCTATATTTGATCAAATATGGTGTCTCTCCGTGTGAAGAGGGACCTATTTCTAACACATACTACCCCTTTTATAACCATCAAGGTCAGTTTTGTTCACCGACTTTTAACACCCCAAAGCTAACTAAACCCTACTATAATAAATGAATTAATAGCTACATCACAACCATATAATAAATGAACGCTGACAGCTGGCAAAAGTAAAGGAGAATAACTATACTCAACTACTTCATCTAGAAAAACCTATAAGCTTCTATCAGGTTTGAATTCTAACACCGTTAGGCTTCTTCGCCTGCTGCAAGTTCTAAGAAAGGAAGGATACATCTGATGCAAGTATGTAAATTACCATTTACCACATTTAGGGTTATACTCTGATTCTAGCAAGTGATTGTGTATGGAAGTTGGAATTTATTTTATGAGGATGGAAGAAGAATTATGTTTGTAAATAAGCAGTACAAGGAGGGATAGCCTTAATGTTCGCGAGTCTGCTCATATGGACTTGACATCTTTAAACGCAGCTACTGAATACTTTTCTTACATAAATAAGCTTGGAGAAAGTGATTTTGGACTTCTCTACAAGGTGTAGAATAACTAAGTGTTTAAATTGTGAGTTCTGGAATACAATAGAAAAAATATTACCCTTACCATTCTGTTTCAAAGTAATACTAAATGATAGTAAGGAAGTTGCAGTTAATAGACTTTCAATTTGCTCTGAAAAGGTGAGGAGGCCTTCATTAATAAGGTACTGTTGATAATGAAACTTCAACACAAAAATCGGTTGAGAATTCTCGGCTTTTGTGTTGATGGAGACCAAAAATTGCTTATGTATGAATTTATGCCTAACATGAGCCTAAATGCTTTCCTTTTTGGTCAGTTTTCTTTACCATGTTTACTTAACCCAATTTGATTTTAATCTTCTAGCATCTTATTGTTGCAAGCTTCTCCGTAAAATGTTGATAAATAACATCAATTTATAAATGATCTGATTTTAGACAGCGAGAAACGATGCCAAATAAGTTAGAACATAAGCATTAATATCATAATTGGAATTAACATAAGCATTAATATCATAATTGGAATTGCCAAGGGAATGCTTTATCTTCATGAAGATTCCAGGCTTAGAATCGTTCATATGGATCTAAAGGCAAACAATGTAGTTAACATAAGTTTTAACTAGTCATTTAAAACTTCTTTTTTTGTAAATATAACTTTAATAAATAAAAGTAAGAAACTCATTACCCTTTTTTTTATAATAACATAGAAATTACAAAATTTTAAAATCCACCTTAGAAACTATACTTTAATATAAATTTAGTATTATTAATTATCAATCTTCGTATCTCTTCTTTGTTCAAAAATGACATCCAAATTCAAAAACTCTTTTGCCAAACTTTAGAAAGTTTAAACAAGTTTATTTATATGTATATTAATAAAAAAATAGTGAATGAAAAGTCTTGATTTTTCTTGTCTTAAATGAAAGGAAAACCAAAAAATAAATAAAATCTTATCAACATTAATACCATTTAAATGTTAATAACATGAAAAGAAAACTCTTGATTATGCAATTAACTTCTGAGTTATGAAAATAAACAATTAATGCAAAACTTTATTTTAAAGTACAAGTTTAATGACATCTTATTAACATTAATACAACATATAACTTCCTTAAATTTAGTTAGGTTAGGCTCACACATTTAGATATGATGATTGGTTTTATAATTAACAAATGATGACGAAAGAAGACTCTTAACATTTCTTCACTTACCAAAAGAAAATACAGTAGACAAAGATTCTTAATTTTTCTTTTTAAAATGAGAATATTAGAGTAATCAAATATAATTATTATAAAATTAAAATTTTAACTACATTCTTATTTTTATTAGAAAAAATATAATATTAAAATATTTCAAATGATATAGTTTAGAGTAATCCTACCTGATATGGACGAATTTATTTCCTTTAACCTTTTATATATATATATGGCATTCTAAAAGTCACAATTGGACATATTATCAAGGAAAACCTGGCGTACCCTAGTCGGCATGTTCCAAGCTTTAAAATATTAGTTATAGGATAGTCTCGTGCAGACAGATGACAACGAGCATTATAATTAATTCATTCTCTAAAGTTTGCAATTTGCATATATGATATTTATTCCTTCATAAAATTTTGTTAAATAGTAGATATATGCACTTGAGTACGCAATGGAGGGTTGGTTCTCCACCAATTCAGACGTTTTTAGCTTTGGAGTTCTCATTTTGGACATCATAATAGGAAGAAGGAATGTTGGGTTTCACAAATCAAAGCATGCTCCCAGTCTTTTAGAATACGTCAATATATATATATATATATATAGAAAAATTTATTGGGATACATAACTTAGATATATTTACATGTCTAATTTGAAGTTGTAAGCATGAAAATTATGGAATGAAGGAAATGAATTTAAGTTGGTGGATTATTTGCCAAGTGATTTATATAGACATAGTGGATGTTGATATAAAGGTCACCTTGGAACACGAACTTTCTCCAAAGTTGATTACTAACACTCTTTGCAAGGTAGTCTTACTTAGGTCCGCTTAAGTAAGACTTCAGCCTTTAACGAGCTTGAAGTGTTTACCTCACACACTCGAAGAAACAATGCTACAGAAGCAATAAGAAAATAAAGGCAATAAAGAAGCAAGAGAGATATAATAAAACCAACCTTTATATTACTTTCCCTTAAAAGAATACAAGAAATACTCTCTCTGACTGAATGAGGAGAGCAAAACTCGATTAAGCTATATATAGGTACTCTAACTTGAAAGCAAAGTTATATTCAGAATCTCACTTAAATTGAACTGCCTTAGATCGTGCTAAGATCACGTTTATTTCTATCATATCACATCACATACCAATTGGATGACACCTCCATCTAAATAGAACTCTAATTGATAAGATAAAGTCTACAAGATAACAGAAAGATAGAGTTTACATTAAAATAGGAAACTAGCATCATTATCCTCGAAGATCTCTACTATCTTCAGATGTTGAGTCCCACTGTAAGTCTAACTCTTAGTTGTCGCCACATCATCCAAGATCTCCCCATGATCTCTATCTGCTAATGATGCAGTGAGATCTTGCCTTAGCCCACATAGCACACTGGCTTAAATTAATATTTCCCACAATAAGTCCGTTAGTTGTGGTCCATTCATCCGAGCATAAGCTAAATCCTTAGCTTGGGTCAAGTCAATCTCCACAAAGTTCGAGACTCTATCAAAATTCATACCAAGTCCAATCCCACCTACCGATGTTTGCCTTAGTGTTTTCGCATGACTCCCTCATGTGTGTAATCCAGCTAACCTTCCTTCCAAGGCGTATCGTGAAGGTCATTAAGAAGTGCTCTAAAATTTAAGGGTCTAACAAACCACCCCCATCAGATGAATTCGATGCCCTCTTTGAATTAGTCTGAAGGTAGGCGTTCACTTGGTCCTCAAATTGCCATAAAGTTGTATCTTTCTCCCACGTAGCTTCCGCAACATGTTTACCTTTGCACTGAATCAAGAACTCGGTTTATTGGTTCTTCTTATGTTGACTAGTTGTTCGATGATCTAGGATCTTCTCCACTTGATCCTCAGATTGTTTACTCACAATCGGTGGAGCTCGCTTCACCTGATTCCTATTCGAATATGATGCATCCTTATAGTAAGGCTTGAGAAAACTAACATGAAAAGTAGGGTGTACCTTTAACCACTTGGGCAATTTCAATATGTATGTCACATTCTCCACTTTGTGTCACACTTTAAACGGTCAATTGTACTTCGTCACCTAACTCCTATGAACTTGCTCACTCGAGATCTTCTTCCAAATCTGTGGGGTTAGTTTTAACAAAACTTTATCTCCTACGTCAAATTCAAATGACCTCTTCTAAAGATCCGCTTGCTTCTTCATCCGTCTAGAAGCTTTTCGAAGACTATCCCCTACCTCATCCAACAATTCTTGCTTCTCCATCACAAATTATGCATTGTAGGACATTTTTTTATCACAAACTATCCGATATCAAGTAAACTCAACTAGTTACATTGACTCACACTTACATAATGTCGTAGGTACTACTCCAATAAACTTCTTTTGAAACAATACCGGGGTGCTGTATGACTCTTTGGATGGTTGGACGAATCTTTCTTCCAACAACTCACCAAGATTTTTCTGAAGTTTCACCAATTCCATCGGGGACATCCTATATGGGGTATATATAGGTGGGATCGCTCTAGGAACCAACTCAATCCTGTGATCTACCTCACGATGAGGGGGAAGAGTTTTTAGCAATTCTTTCGACATCACTTTCATAAACTCCCTCAATAAACTTGCAACCGCATTAGGGACTTCCACCACATTGTCTTTGTTGATTTCCCATATGGCAGCAAGATAGGTCTCTATGCCTTTCTGAACCCTTTCTTGATGCTTATGGTCGAAATATGTCTTACTAAAATTATAGCATCCGTCGTTCCACCGCCAAACCTACAACAATTCACGTAGAAGGAATTTTGATCATTCGTTAATATCGTACCTCCCAAACTTGGATACAACATCACCTTTGCTAATTTGAGGAAATCGACCCCCAATATCATCTCGAAATCTTCTAATGGTATGATAATGAAGTTTATCTTGGCATGCCAACTTCCAATGCTGACTGGAATGTTGTAAACAATTCCCATAACTACTTGTGCCTTCCCCGTAGGGGTTTTAATCTTCATTGGGGCCTTAGACACCCTTACGCCAACTTTTGAACCATCTTTTCCTTTAGAAAACTGTAGGTCACACTTGTATCCAACATTGCGATCATGTCTTTCTCCCCAACCTGCTCACCCATGTATATTAGTCTATCAAAAGGAACCGACTCACTGTTAATCGCATTAAGCAAGGTGATCAGATTTAGTGCCGTATCTTTTGAAGATTAACCATCTTCTTCGACAGTTAGGCATTCAACTTCTCCTTTCTAGGCCACTCTCTGGCAAAGTGTGGACCACCGTATAAGTAACAAGCAACTTGCCCTTTTTTAAGGACGTCTCCCCATTCTTAGAGCCACCATTCTGCTTTCCTTTGCCCTTGAAATCCCCCTTTTTGGTGTCTTTCTTCTTCTTCCCCTCGGTCTTCTCCTATTGGGCTTAGCCTTTGCCTTTTGAAGAATTTGAGGAGCTCTCCTTAGATTCTTTTGCCATTTGAAAATCCGACACGACATTAGTGGTTGCGATTGCACCAACCACGTCCTTGATGTCTTGCCTCTATAACTCCATTTGAGCCCACGATTATAACCTAGATAGAAAATTGAAAAGCTTGTCCTTGTCTGATATATTTTCAATATCTAGCATTAGAGAACTAAATGATTTGACATAGTCTCTTATCGATCCATCCTACTTGAGCTTCTTCAAGGCATCTATGGCGAGCCAAGAAGTATTCATGGGAAGGAACTGATCCTTGACCTCCTTCTTCATCTGCACCCACCTTTTCATGGGACCCGTACTGATCTTCGCAGAGGTCCTCATCCTCCACCAAAGCTTGGCATCCCCATCTAAGTACATAGTTGTCACATTGACCTTCTTAGTATCAAGTACCCTAGCAGCCGCAAAGTACTGCTCCATATCCCATAAGAAATTCTTTAACACCTTAGCATCTCGCACACTTCGAACATCCTGGGTTTATGTACCTTCATAGATGAAAGTTGTGGTGTGGAGCTTTCAACCTGATCATCATCTAGCGTTGCAATAGCATGCCTTAGCACAGTGATCTCGAACTGGGCCTCCTCTTATGCCTTTAACAAATCCGTCATCTGTTGTTGCAACTATTGGATCCGTAACTCCAACATCTCAAATTAAGTATTGTAAAACATTACCTCTTCCTGCCCTTGAGGAATTAGCCCAATTAGTGCTTCCACCCTAGTCAAATAAGAAACTAGCATCGTTATCCTTGAAGATCTCCACTATCTTCAGATGTTGAGCCCCATAGCAACTCTAACTCCTAGTTGTCACCACATCATCTAAGATCTCCCCAAGATCTCTATCCATTGATGGGGGAGATCTCTATCCGCTGATGATATAGTATGATCTTCCCAAAGCTCACATAACATACTGGCCTAATCTAATGCTTCCTATAACAAGTCCGTTAGTCATGGTCCATTCATCCGAGCATGGGCTAAGTCCTTTGTCTATCAAGTCCTTAACCTGGGTCAAGTAAATCTCCATAAGGTCATTTGTACCAAGTCTGATCTCACTCACCCATGTTTTCCTTAGTGTTTTCACATGCCTCCCTCATACTTGTAATCCAACTAACCTTCCTTCTAAGGCACATTATGAAGGTCGGTGAGAAGTGATCCTAAGTTTAAGGGTCTAACAGGTTTTCGCGGCTAATTAACATTGGATTATTGTGTATTCAAGAAGAACCCTCTACCAAGTCTACCAAGTTTGTTGTTGTTTTAATGCTAATAAGTGAAATTATAACACTTTCCAAACCTCAACGACCTATCTTAGTTGTTGAAAAATTTGATGCAACAATAATTCATAACTACCACTCATTTACTGATTTAACTATTTCCGAATATAATTATGAGGTTTAGATCAATTATTCTTATGCTTCCTGATCTATATTTGTCCGATGTGAGCCGTCTTCCCACTCTTTTGTTAAACTACTATTACCATTCTATGCAAATTTGCAAACAATATCAAATGCACTTTAACCTTTGCAATTTCAATATATTCTTTTGAACTACGTATGGTCTATGAATTATGTATGCTTATTAGACTTATTAGACTTATATAAATATTCTTTTCGTCCTTTGCTTATATAGAAAAGGCTACTTTTGATTTCAGTGATGCTACCTTTGATTTTAACAAAATTGTTAAAGATGTACCCAAATAAAAAAATTGCAATATGCATCATTTCACTTTGATTTAGAGAAAAATAGTTAAGTTAGAGAAAAGAACTAAAGTAATAATAATAATGTAACAAATTGTGTATTACAAAATGTGAATCAAACATATTATATATTGATTCTGTTGATTATTTGCTACAGCAAAATTTACAGATTTAGAATCCCTATGGTACTTGTATAAATATTATCTAAGGTAGACAACTTACAAAAACACTACAATATAATTATTAAAATATATTAGATATATTAAATAACTATAAAGATATAATTAAAAATGCCAACTAATAATGTAAGTTTGACTTAATATAATCATAAAATTTAATTGATAAAGTTCAAAATGTAGAAATCTTATATAATAAACAGATTTTGTAGTTAAACTATAGAAATAAATGATAAAAATGAAGGAATAGAAGGAAAATTTTAGCAAAAAATGATATTGATATCAAATGACACAACAATCACACACAAAAGAGAGGGAGAGAAGAATAGAGTAGAGTTTATATTCAATCCCAAAACACACCTACAATAAATTAGGCATCATTACACTCTTTTATAGGCAACAAAAAATAATAAAAATCTAGAGTTTTACTTATACAAGAAACTATCTAATAGTAGAGTTTATATTCAATCCCAAAACACAACTACAATAAATTAGGCTTCATTACACTCTTTTATAGGAAAAAAAAATAATCTAGAGTTTTACTTATACAAGAAACTATCTTATTGGACCAAATTTTGGTCTAATCATATGAAAGCTTAAGGAACAAGTTAAGAAGAAGTTATCTCCTCTCAACTTGGTTCAAAAATTTTATCTACTTCTCTCCACTTGCATGATGATTTCGGCTCCATTAAATAAGATGTTTCTTATCTCTTCCATTTGCTTTTCAACTACCATTTAATGAAGTGCATGTATCTATCTTCTTCCATGCAAAGCTAGCTTGATTTATTTATTAACATTGCCTCCTTTAAATCAAGTTGGTAGAATTTATCATTCCCAACAATTTCTTCAATTTATGAAACAACTCTGACTTCAGTGGTTTAGTAACAATATCTGCAACTTGTTCTTCAGTATGACTATAATTAATCGCTACTTCCTTTTTACTTACTAGCTCGCGAATTTTGTGAAATCGAATATCTATATGCTTGGATCGCCCATGAAAAAATGAGATTTTTGCACACAATTTGCAAACTTATTATCACAAAATAATTATGTTGGAGCATCTTGTTTTTAATGTAGTTCTTCAAGCATCTTAGTCATACTGCCTATGTAGCACAACTAGTTGTTGCAATGTATTCTACTTCAACTGTAGGTAATGCAATCACAAGTTGTTTCTTTGAAGACCATGATATTGTGTTAGTACCAAGATGAACCACTATCTCATAAGTAGATAAACACTCTCTCCATATTTTTCACATAAATCGCTTTCGAAACTGAAGTTGAAGTTAACTAACTCTAATACTAAATTAATATCAAATGACATAACACTCACACACACAAAAGAGAGGAAGAGAATAGAAGAGGATAATTTATATTCAATCCCAAAACATGCCTACAATACATAAGGCTTTATTGCACTCTTTTATAAGCAACAAACAACTATAAAAAAAATCTAGAGTTTTACTTATACAAGCAATCATCTTATTGGTCCAATCATATGAAAGCTTAAGGAAGAAGTTATTTCCTCTCAACTTGCTTCAAATATTTCGCTACTTCTCTCCACTTACATGATGATTTCGGCTCCTATTATATGAAAATGTTTCTTGTCTCTTCCACTTACTTTTTAGCTAATATTTAATGAATTGCATTTATCTATTTTCTTCCTTATAATTAAAGCTAGCTTGATTTATTTATTATCAGATATTAATAAGATTAAAAGAAATGAAAATCATAATTATGGAATAATGAAATAACAATTTGAAATTAGTAAAAAAATTCAAAGAAATTAAATTTTTTTTGGTACGAATGAGTTAGAAATTGTGTTAATGACATTAAAAATATACGAAAGATAATGCTGGACTCTGACATCAATGTAGAAGTTTTTGAAAAACAAGAGATTATGACTTAAAACTACAGGATAAATAAGTATAAATTTTTTAAATAAAGAAGATTAAATTATCAGTTATATTTTCTCATATTTCATATAGTTAATGAACATATGATAGCAGGTAATGACTTGATATAATTATAAGTCTGATTTCATGTTTAACAATTAATTTTTTTCTTTTACTATCACTGATTTTTTTTTTAATTTTATCAAATTTAAAAAGTTCACAACATTTTAACTATAACTATTAAACCCAATAAATCTTTTGGGAGTCTGAAATCCTTCCAAAGATATTTTTTAATATAAAATTAATTTGATTTTTTTAAAATATTAAATATAAGTTAATTTTACGGTCAAGTATGTACGTTCTTT
>JANTPM010000002.1:31020771-31032437 GCA_025434745.1 Erythroxylum divaricatum | reverse complement strand
TAATGGAAAACCAATAATGACACAAACAAATACAGTTAATAATAATAACGAAGACGGAAGCTGAAGGAAAAGTAAGACAGAAGCAGAAGTAAACTAAGACGGAAGCTGAACCAAAAGTAAGACAAAACCGAAAGCAAACTAAGACGAAGCTGAAGCAAAAGCAAGACGGAAGTTGAAGCAAAAGTAAGACGAAAGCATAAGCGAAAGTGAGACGAAAGCGGAAGCAAACTAAGATAGAAGCTGAAGCAAAAGTAAGATGTAAGTGGAAGCAAACTAAGACGGAAGCAGAAGCAAAAGTAAGACGAAAGCGGAAGCAAACTAAAAAGGAAGCTGTTCTTCGTCCTAGTTTCTTGCACTTCATCTTAGTTTCTTCCGTTTCGTCTCACTTTGACTTCAACTTCGTCTTACTTTGACTTCTTTCTGCTTTTGTCTTAGATTCTTGCTTCCGCTTCGTCTTAGTGTCTGCTTCCGTCTTAGATTCTTGCTTCCTCTTTGTCTTAGTTTCTGCTTCTGTCTTAGACTGCTTCTGTCTTAGATTGCTTCTGCTTCCGTCTCCTCAAAATGGTTCGTCACTTTCTATTATTATTATTTGGTTTTCATCAAAATTATTTAGATGTGAAGTCATTTTAATTTAACAATCTCTCCCTATTTGATGATAACAAATAATCGTAAGTTTTCCTTCAGCTTTCGTCTTGCTTTTGCTTCATCTTCCGTCTTAGTTTGCTTCTGGTTTCCGTAAAAGTGAGCTAATTAGAACTTTGCATCCTTCGGGTCTTCCAACAAAAATAGTGAATCGTGTTGTACATCTAGCTTCTGAAACTGTCTGAAGCAAACTACTTGACTCATTTCCATGTCGAGTTCGTTTTTTATATATTATTCGACTAATACAATATGTTATTTTAGTGAAAAATTTTAGAAATGAATTCGCATGTAAATGTGCTTTCCAAAATTTTAGCATGTAAGTATAAACATATTTCAACTCGTCAATTGCTCTTTAAGCTCCCAAATTCTCACCCACGTCACTACTCTCCAAAAGACTAGAAATTCTCTCATACAAGTGATCCATAAACCACGAAAGCACCTGTCCCATGAGATCATGTGGTTCTACCTCCGCATGTCTTCTGAATGCTAAAGCAACCCCCTTCTATTTAGTTATATTTAAAAAAGTTCACTTTATTTGGACCCCTAATTCAACCAATTAAGGGAAAGGAAGAGTCTGGAGAGTACCTTGGGGTTGCCTTGGGTGTAGAGATGAGCGAGTATACAATTAAGAGTGTTTAGTAAATGGAGATTTTATATGGATTTTATCTTTTTGTTTTATTGCAACAAACCTTTTTGTTTTTTCACCTTCACATTTTGTGATTCATAGTTCAATTGTTTTTGTCATTTCTCGATTTACTTTTTTTAATTTTAAGTTTTAATTTTATATAATAAATTGTATATTATCACTTGGAAAGTTTAAAAACAACGCTTTATCATTTAATATTTGCATTAAATTTTAAATTAGAACATAAAATTTAGTGATATGAAAAATTAATGTTTAAAATAACCATGATAATATTAATAATAATAATAATTAAATGATAATAAAAAGTATAATGATAATGATAATAATAATAATAATAATAATAATAATAATAATAATAATAATAATAAATAGTGACAAATAAATACAGTTAATAATAGTAACGAAGACGAAAGCTGAAGGAAAAGTAAGACAGAAGCTAAACTAAAAGTAAGATGAAATCGAAAGCAAACTAAGACAAAAGCTGAAGCAAAAGCAAGATGAAAGTTGAAGCAAAAGTAAGACGAAAGTAGAAGCGAAAGTAAGATGAAAGATGCAGCAAAAGTGAGACGAAAGCGGAAGCAAACTAAGACGGTAGCTGAAGCAAACTAAGACGAAACCTGAAGCAAACTAAGACGGAAGCTTAAGCAAAAGTAAGATATAAGCGGAAGCAAACTAAGGCAGAAGCTGAAGCAAAAGTAAGACGAAAGCGTAAGCAAACTAAGACGGAAGCTATTCTTCGTCTTAGTTTCTTCCGTTTCGTCTTATTTTCTTCCGTTTTGCCTTACTTTGACTGTATCTTTGTCTTACTTTGATTTCTTTCTGCTTTCGTCTTAGATTCCTGCTTCCGCTTCATCTTAGTGTCTGCTTCTGTCTTATATTCGTGCGTCTGCTTCGGCTTAGTTTCTGCTTTCATCTTAGATTGCTTCTGCTTCCATCTCCTCAAAATGGTTCAGCACTTTCTATTATTATTGTTATTTGGTTTTCATCAAAATTATTTAGACGTGAAGTCATTTTGATTTAACAATCTTCCCCTTTTTGATGATAACAAATAATCGTAAGTTTTCCTTCAGCTTCCGTCTTGTTTTTGCTTCAGCTTCCGTCTTAGTTTGCTTTTTGTCTTACTTTTGCTTCAGCTTTCGTCTCACTTTGACTTCAGCTTCGTCTCACTTTCTACTTTCGTTTTAGATTCCTGCTTCCGCTTCGTCTTAGTTTCTGCTTCCGTCTTAGATTAGTGCTTCCACTTCGTCTTAGTTTCTGCTTCCGTCTCCTCGAAACGATTCATCACTTTGTATTATTATTATTATTTGGTTTTCATCAAAATTATTTAGACGTGAAGTCATTTTGATTTAACAATCTCTCCCTTTTTTATGATAACAAATAATCATAAGTTTAGAAAGATAGTCGAGTATTATTTGTAAGAGGATATACAATTGAAAAACAATTACAAGTATACTATCTTGTTTTCTTGTCCTCTTTATTTCCCTTTCTTTCTCTTCAAGTCTTCTTCTTAATAGTAGCCACATCACATTTTCCATCAGGATAAGTATCCTTGATGTACTGGACTACCTCTAGAGCTTTCGGCCTCTCTTGGATGGAAGAGTCGGAACCATTAAATTGGAAAATTTTTGACTTGGTATCGAAAATGAAAATATCATCATGATTAAGTGATGATCGATCAAAAGGAACCTGACTCCAAAACCCAGAAAGTAGGAACATAAAATTGGGTGTAAAACAAATTGAGGAATAACTTTATCAATATAAAAGTCAATTCCATAGACTTGCCTCCTTAGATGGACGAGGTGTTTTCCTTTGCAATAAAACTTCTCAGATTTATGGCCCTGTACTTGACGATATTGTACAACACAACCTCGAGCCAAAAGCCTCTGTTGGATGGAAGAGTTAGAACCATTAAATTGAAAATTTTTTGACTTGGTTTCGAGAATGAAAATATCGTCATGGTTAAGTGATAATCGAGCAAAAGGAAACTGCCTCCAAAAACCAGAAAGTAGGAACATAAAATTGGTTGCAAAAGAAATTGAGGAATAACTTTACCAATATAAAAGTCAATTCCATAGACTTTCCTCCTTAGATGAACTATGTGTTTTCCTCTGCAAACAAATAACCGTGTTTGATGTTCTTCAGTCTCAGCATATTTAAATCCTGATGCGATGCCACCTTCTTGAGGTATGATACATGGTTTGAAGTAAGATAAGAACTCATCAGTTTCATGGCCCTGTACTTGACTATATTGTACAACACGACCTGGAAGATCTGCATCAAATTGAATGGTTTTGATGGTTGCTGTAATTGCTTCATCTTATTCAAAAGATCTGTCGATATAAGGCTGAAAAGAAAATGACAGAATTGTAATTTCCTCAAGCATGAAGAATTTAGAAAACAACAGCTTACCTAAGAAGTGTCTTTACCAAGCCATTAATGAATATCATGGCATAAGGTACCACTTTTAAGGGAAGATGTCTGTAGATTATAAGAGGTTATACAATTGAAAAAGAATTATAAGTATACTATCTTGTTTTCTTCTCCTCTTCATTTTGCTTTATTTTTCTTCAAGTCTTCTTCTCTTCTCCCCTTATCTTTGTCTTTTTCTCCTCTCCCCCTATTTGTTATTAATGAAAAATCATGATCGAAGATGCTTCATTATTTCAGAGAACATTTGTTTTATTTCAGCACGGAGTGACTTGAGGTCTTCTTCCATAGACACTCGTAAGTAAGCTATGTAAGTCACCCACTGAGTTACGCAAATCATGAACCTTGTCATGAATTTCTTCAATTTCCTTTAATAAGGCTTCATAACTCTTCTGTTGTACTTCTTCCACAGCAATAGTAGTACTAAATGATTCTGAAGGTAAAACATCGGGTTCAATAATTGTAATAGGAGGAGGTTTGAAAGATAAGTTCCTCTCAGGGAGATCAAGATCATCAGGACGAGGTAGCTTTGGAATTTGTTTTCCAAATAAGTGTAGTACATCTCCAATTGAAGATATAGAGCTCAAGGGTCTAATATGCATAATTAGATGCACAAGAGTCTCTATGTTAAAATTAATATCTCCAACTCTGATGGTTCTGTATTGCCCCTCTGTTATTTTGCCAACTACCTGAGAAGTTTCATTAATGGTGACGTGACCATAATGACTTCCTGATGCCTTTTAGATATGATGGGAAACATAGATTCCTCTCTGTTCAACTGCATAACATACTGCATCTATGTTTCTCACTTCTTCTTCAATCTGACCTTCTGTCAGATCACTTGTAATTCCTTCTGGATACATTTTCTTCTTCCCCTTATCTTCATCGCGAACAATGTAAGGTTTTGGTTGAATGTCAGGTACAATCTTAATCACTGTTCTTTTTGTGAGCGTGTAAATAGTATACTTTTGCTTGGACATCTGTGTCGGATATCATTCTGATTTCTCATCTCGCAGAACACTATACAATCTTCTCTCTCTGTCATTCAACAAATGTATTGTACGACTATTTACTAAGATTGGTTCGAATTGTACCTTGAGCAACCTTCTCAGGGGTTCTCTTATGATTATAGAGCTTCCACTTCTTGCGGGTTTAACTTCTTCAATGATCTTTATTTTCAAATCTTTTTTTCTCATTGGTTGAGAAGGATTAACCTGTGCTGGACTGTGTTCAACTGACCTTTTCTTTAGTTGAACAACAATTGAAGTGCTCTTTTTCTGACTAATTTTTTGCTTCTTACTTTCTTCAATCAACCTAGAGGGTTGTTGTTGAGGTTAAGGAGCTTTCTTTTCAGAATCTCCACTATGAGTCAACTATTTATCCTTCTTTTGCTCTTGTTGACGCAGAGTGCGTAGTCTAGGTGATCTTTTTGCTTGTTTGGGTTTCTTCAAAAGAAGTGTTTTCCCTTTTTTCTTCAAGTACACTTGTTTCTCTGTCTATCGCACCTGACTTTCTTCTTTTTGAGAAATCATCTTAACTTTCATTGCATCATCTGACGATTTCTTTAATCCTTCTGTAGGCATTACTTTTTCACTCAAACTACATTCGACAGTACACTCCCCCTCAATCCTTATTTTTGTCATAGAATCTGCATCTTTTTTCTCTTGATTCGTCCAGCCCATTTTACTAATAGTTAAAGAGTTAATGACGTTTTTAATGTTCATCTTCATTCGTTTTCCTCTCTCAAAGAGAATTCTAGAATCTCTAAAGATTCATGTCATTATCATACCGTACAGTAGGGCAATCAAGTCTTTCTTCGATTTTACCATGTAATTGAGAATTAGGTATGGATGATCTATGGGCTGCAAATTGAGTAGATGAAATAGACATTGCTTATCTAACGTTGTTACCAGATTCCTAGATCCTGTTCTTGATAGAACACAGTGGAAGAGCAGCGAATATAGAACCCTAGCCTTCGGCACAAGAATTGAGGCCTTCTTGTCCTTTAGGTCATTACATCCATATAGTTATCGATTGATTTGTACCTTCTCTACACTGGCTTGATTCATCCATCTTGTTTTATGAGGACCTTTACTCCAACACATGGACATTCAGTAGCCTTCTCAATTGACTCCAGTGTTATTATGACTGACAATCTATCTACCACTGATACTAGAGTATCTTCAACTACCTCTACGTTCTTCCAGAAATCATATACTTCATTCAAGTAAACTCTCTCATTAACCTGAAAGAAGTTCTTCCATTTAGCTGCCACAATCTCCGGTTTGATATCCATTTGGTCCTTCTTGAAGGAATCGAAATCAACGTGTCTTCTACTAGTCATTGATTGCTCCATCTGTATCTGTAGTTAACAAAGAACTAAACACATAAATGTATTTCTCGAAAAAGTGATGTTAGTATCTGAAATTGAAAGTGTGAGCAAGGAGTGTTTGAAATCAAAACAGAGTAATGAAATATTTTGTTGAGAGTTCTTTAAAAGCCGATGTCAGGGTATTTCAAGAGTGTTCTAGAGTAGGTGGTAATCTCAAGGCTTTGAGAAGCTTCCGCTCTAAAGCTTTCTCATGACAGAAGTTACCGTCTGTAACTTATTGTTACTGTTACCTTGAACTCTTACGACTTTTTATCTTCTTAACTAAGAAGATCATCTAGTTCATGACGTGTCAGATGGTTGATCACTCAACATTGCCATGTTCACGTTTTGTCTTATTTCTTTGAATCTTTCTTCACTAAATCAACATCACAATAGCCAATTAACCTGAAATCTTTAGCTCAAAATGATTAACTATTCGACGTACTATGTGGTCTTTGTCTTATATCGTTTCCGTCTTGCTTTTGTTTTCGTCTTAGTTTCTTTTGTCTTACTTTTGCTTCTACTTTCGTCTTAGTTTTGCTTCAACTTCCGTCTTACTTGCGCTTTAGCTTGCGTCTTAGTTTGCTTAAGCTTTCGTGTTACTTTTGCTTCAGCTTCCTTCTCAGTTTGCTTCTGCTTTTGTCTTACTTTTGCTTCAGCTTCTGTCTTAGTTTGCTTCCGCTTTTGTCTTAGCTTCCGTCTTAGTTTGCTTACGCTTTTGTCTTTCTTTTGCTTCAGCTTACGTTTTAGTTTAGTTGACGTTGCGTCTTAGTTTGCTTTCGCTTTCATCTTACTTTTCCTTCAGCTTTCGTCTTCATTTGTTCCAGCTTTCGTCTTACTTTTGCTTCAGCATTCGTCTTTCTTTCGCTTCTGCTTTCATCTTAGTTTTGTTTCAACTTGCGTCTTACTTTTGCTTCAACTTCTGTCTTAATTTTCTTCTGCTTTCGTCTTACTTTTGCTTCCGCTTTCATCTTAGTTTGCTTCCGTTCTCGTCTTCTAATATTATTATTATTTATTTTTCATCAAAATTATTTAGACGTGTAGTAACGAAAGATGTAAATCTATTGGAAAATCCAAATACGTATGTCGGATGAAATGGTGCTTATTGCTTTTATCATTTCAATTAGTAGTATTTAAAAAAAAGATTAGTTTCATACTTCAGTATAATACTTATTATTAATAAATGTATTATTTTTATTAAAATTGTTAAGTATCATTAAAAAAAATTTAAATTTATAAATCTTAATTTTTTATTAATGTGATTATTATGATTAGTTTCGTACTTCAATATATTACTGATTATTAATAAATGTATTATTTTTATTAAAATTGTTTATTATTATTCATAACATTATTAAATTAATTATTTATTAATAATATAAAATTCCTTCTTATGATTAGCTCAAACTGATTAACTATCTGACGTATTATGGGGTCATCGTCTTATATCGCTTCCGTCTTACTTTTGGTTTTGTCTTAGTTTCTTTTGTCTTACTTTTGCTTCTGCTTTCATCTTGCTTTTGCTTCAGCTTCCGTCTTAGTTTTGCTTCAGCTTCCGTCTTACTTGCGCTTTAGCTTGTGTCTTAGTTTGTTTCAGCTTTTTTGTTACTTTTGCTTCAGCTTCCGTCTCAGTTTGCTTCCGCTTTCGTCTTACTTTTGCTTCAGCTTCCGTCTGAGTTTGCTTCCACTTTTGTCTTACTTTTGCTTTAGCTTCCGTCTGAGTTTGCTTCTGCTTTCATCTTACTTTTGCTTTAGCTTTCGTCTTAGTTTGCTTCTGCTTTCGTCTTACTTTTGCTTCAGCTTACGTCTTCATTTGGTTGAGGTTGTGTCTTAGTTTGTTTCCGCTTTCATCTTACTTTTCCTTTAGTTTTCGTCTTAGTTTGCTTCCGTTTTCGTCTTACTTTCACTTCAGCATTCGTCTTACTTTCGGTTCTGCTTTCGTCTTACTTTTGTTTCAACTTCCGTCTTACTTTTGCTTTAGCTTCCGTCTTAGTTTGCTTCCGCTTTCGTCTTACTTTTGCTTCAGCTTACGCCTTCGTTTGGTTGAGGTTGCGTCTTAGTTTGCTTCCGCTTTCGTCTTACTTTTCCTTCAGCTTTCGTCTTAGTTTGCTCCTGCTTTCATCTTACTTTCGCTTCAGCATTCGTCTTACTTTCGCTTTTGCTTTCGTCTTACTTTTGTTTCAGCTTCCGTCTTACTTTTGCTTCAGCTTCCGTCTTAGTTTGCTTCCGCTTTCGTCTTACTTTTGCTTGAGCTTCCATCTTATTTTGCTTCTGCTTTCGTCTTCTAATATTATTATTATTTGATTTTCATCAAAATTATTTAGACATGAAGTAACGAAAGATGTAAATCAATTGGAAAATCCAAATATGTATGTTGGATGAAATGGAACTTGTTGCTTTATCATTTCAATTATTCATAACATTATTAAATTCGTTATTTATTAATAATATAAATTTCTGACATATATTCAACTTCTTATTAAATTCGTTATTTATTAATAATATAAAATTCCTTCTTACGATTATCTCAAATTGATTAACTATCCGACGTACTATGGGGTCTTCGTCTTAGATCGCTTCCGTCTTACTTTTGCTTTCGTCTTAGTTTCTTTCGTCTTATTTTTGCTTCTGCTTTCTTCGTTTTGCTTCAGGTTCCGTCTTACTTGTGCTTTAGCTTACATCTTAGTTTGCTTTAGCTTTCGTGTTACTTTTGCTTTAGCTTCCATCTTAGTTTGCTTCCGCTTTCGTCTTATTTTTGCTTCAGCTTCCGTCTGAGTTTGCTTTCGCTTTCGTCTTACTTTTGCTTTAGCTTCCGTCTTAGTTTGCTTCCGTTTTCATCTTACTTTTGCTTCAGCTTACATCTTAGTTTGGTTGAGGTTGCGTCTTAGTTTGCTTCCGCTTTCGTCTTGCTTTTCCTTCAGTTTTCGTCTTAATTTGCTCCCATTTTCGTCTTACTTTCGCTTCAACATTCGTCTTACTTTCACTTCTGCTTTCGTCTTACTTTTGTTTCAACTTCCGTCTTACTTTTGCTTCAGCTTCAGTCTTAGTTTGCTTCCACTTTTGTCTTACTTTTGTTTGAGCTTCCGTCTTAGTTTGCTTCCGCTTTCATCTTCTAATATTATTATTATTTGATTTTCATCAAAATTATTTAGACGTGAAGTAATGAAAGATATAAATCCATTGAAAAATCTAAATAAGTATGTCGAATGAAATGGTGCTTGTTGCTTAATCATTTCAATTATTCATAACATTATTAAATTCGTTATTTATTAATAACATAAAATTTCTGACATATATTCAGCTTCTGTAGTGGATCGTGGCTAAGGAAGTGGCATCCTCTACTCGTACTCTTTCTATCAATCCTATCTCCAGCGCAATCAGCATCACAATAACCAATTAACCTGAAATTTTTAGCTCAAATTGATTAACTATCCGACGTACGTCTATCCGGCTGAGTTTGCTTCCGCTTTCATCTTACTTTTGCTTCAACTTCTGTCTTAGTTTGCTTGCGCTTTCATCTTACTTTTGCTTCAGCTTACGTCTTAGTTTGCTCCAGCTTGTGTCTTAGTTTAGTTCCACTTTCGTCTTACTTTTCCTTCAGCTTCCATCTTAGTTTGCTTTCGCTTTCGTCTTACTTTCGTTTCAGCTTTCGTCTTACTTTAGCTTCTGCTTTCGTCTTACTTTTGCTTCAACTTTCGTCTTATTTTTGCTTTAGCTTCCATCTTAGTTTGATTCAGCTTTGGTCTTACTTTTGCTTCTGCTTCCGTTTTCGTTTTACTTTTGTTTCAACTTCCGTCTTAATTTGCTTTCCCTTTCGTCTATTAATATTATTATTATTTGATTTTCAGTTATCGATAAAAATAAAATACCACAAAATAAAGATTAATTATTCAATTAATTGTATCTTTTATGATTAATATTAACAACATTTTATTGAAGCGCTTCATCAACTTGTCAGTGGAACAACAAAAAATGTTTATAAACTTTATGTGGTAACCAAAAAAGGAACCTCTGAACCTAAACTTTAACTCTAACAAATCCTGATTGAAAAGTGTGTATTGCCGAACGATTTTAAGAGATAGCCCTTCATTTCCTACAAGAAGGATTACTCAACTCACAAATGAATTTTAATGCGAAGCGATTGAGAGTTACTAAAATTTCACCAAGGCGATGGCCCTTTGTTTCCTCCAAGAAAGATTACTCAAATCATTTTTTAAAAATAATGTTAAGTCCTTTAAATAAGAAACAATGGAGGCATTAAATGCGAAATGCTAGTTGTATCAAATATTAAATGATTAAGATCTCATTTGTAATGCTTACAGGATTTGGAGCCTTTGACATACCGGTGGATTTAATTAAATTTTATCTTCTTAACTAAGAAGATCATCTGATTCATGACATGTCAGATGATTGATCACTCAGCATTGCCATGTTGAGGTTTTGTCTTATTTCTTTGAATCTGTCTTCACTTAATGACTTAGTCAAGATGTTTGCCCATTGATAGTTTGTCTTAACAAACTGTAGACTTACGGGCTTCTTTTGTATGTAGCCTTTTAGGAAATAATGTCTAACTTCGATATGCTTTACCCTTGAGTGTTGTACTGCAGTCTTCGAAAGATTGATATGCTTCTTGATAACTGCTTCTTTCTTCGTGTTTCTTGATCTTTGAAGAAACAGTTATTCAGTTGAGTTCTGTAATTAATTCAAACTGATTAACTATCCGACGTAGTGTCAGATCTTCATCTTAGTTTTTGGTTCGTCTTAGTTTCGCTTCCGCTTCATCTAAATTTTCTTCGTCTTAGTTTCTTCTGTTTCGTCTTAGTTTCTTGCGCTTCGTCTCACTTTGACGTCAGCTTAGTCTTACTTTGACTTCAGCTTCGTTTTACTTTTTGTTTCCGTCTTAGATTATTACTTCCGCTTTGTCTTAGTTTCTGCTCCCGTCTTAGATTGCTTCTGCTTTCGTTTGCTCAAAACGGTTCATCACTTTAAATTGTCATGGTTATAATAATTCAAATTAATATGAAATTCACATCTTAACCATAATTTGTCTATTATTGCTAATAATGAGGGAATAATTAAATGTGAAGTCTTTGAAAGATTGATATGCTTCTTGATAACTGCTTCTTTCTTCGTATTTCTTGATCTTTGAAGAAACAGTTATTCAGTTGAGTTCTGTAACTAACTCAAACTGATTAACTATCCAAAGTAGTGTTGGATCTTCGTCTTAGTTTCTGGTTCGTCTTAGTTTCGCTTCTGCTTCATCTTACTTTTCTTCGTCTTAGTTTCCTTCGTCTTAGTTTCGCTTATGCTTCATCTTACTTTTCTTCGTCTTAGTTTCTTGCACTTCGTCTCACTTTGACGTCAACTTAGTCTTACTTTGACTTCAGCTTCATCTTTCTTTCTGTTTCCATCTTAGATTACTGCTTTCGCTTCCCCTTAATTTCTGCTCCCGTCTTAGATTGCTTCTGCTCCCGTCTGCTCATAACGGTTCATCACTTTAAAATTTCATGGTTATAATAATTTGAATTATAATATGAAATTTACATCTTAACCATAATTTGTCTATTATCGCTAATAATG
>JANTPM010000002.1:30973609-30993623 GCA_025434745.1 Erythroxylum divaricatum | reverse complement strand
CTTAAAAACATTCGAAATCAAGTATTGCATTTTCAACCATTTACATAATCACTACTTTATAACGAATTCAAAATAGTTCCTAAGCTAAAATGAAATCCCATATCGCTAGGTCAATTTTATTAGAGGATAATTAGGGTAAATTTATCAAGTTTTGTTCGGATGATGTTAAATTAAGTTCGATTTGAGGTTTCTTTCATGATGAGGAATTCCTCCCTCGTGAGATGGGTGTTCAGATGTCACGTATGATGTCGGACACGCGACTCACCGGGGAGGGGTTCTAACACTAATTGCATTAGAATAGGTGAATTTGGGAATATTAGGAGTGGGAGTGAGGTTAGAATGAGTGTAGGATCCATTGGAGGGGTTTTAGAGAAGGAAAATTTAGTAAACCCGAAGGTTACACTGTCAGGTCATGTAGATTCACACTGCTCGTGTGATTCTGATGAAAAAAAAACACAATCTGACCCGAAAGAAACATGGTCTAATTGTGTGATTTCACACCGTCGTGTGTCTCAAAATGATAGAATCTCCTTTTAGAGTCTTCATAAAAGTTTTATATCTAGAAGTCCTCTTCGATACCATCCAAAGATAACCTTAATCCGAAATCTCTAGAGAAAGTTATAGCAATTGTACCAAAATAGGTACAATAGGATTGAGGATATAATCATGTTTGATTAATTTGGCCATAACTTCACCATCTGACCTATAAATGAAGTGATTCTTAAACCAATAGATTCCTAACACATTTTTATATCTCTCCATGAAAAATTTTGGCATTATGAATTTATTTGGAAAATTTTGATTGAAAGAAAGTGAGAGAATTTGTTGGAATAGTATGAATTGGTGTGATTTCACTGAACATGTTTGGCTATTTTGGTTATATCTGGATATATATAGGATTTTGAATGATATTATTTTTACTTTACAGTAAACTAGAGATATAGGCTTACAAATTATCTGAAGATGTTGAATTATGATTCAGTTTCTAAGATGTTTAATTTCTGGAAGGAAGTTGTGTATAGTATACTATTTTGGATAAAAAGCAGTCTGAAAATGTTTGAGGCATATCTTCCGTATTACAGAACCAAATTGAATGATTTTAGTGTCAATAGAAACATAAGACGTATAGGAACACTTTTCTAGAAGAGGTATGACCTAATTACATCAATTTTACTCTCTGATATAACTTAAACAATAGAACTGAAAGTTTGTCTTGAAAAAATATGAAAGTAAGCCAATGAGAAATGAATTGTGATTTTAATGGTTTTAGTGAGACATAAACTTAAGTATAAATTATATTTAGATGAGTTTTGATATGAGAATGATTTTGTGATGAAATTGATGGAAATATACCTAGGATTGTCATGAACATGCATTATACATAATTCATTTCACACATGTGCATTATTAAATACTTATAATTGTGTAAATTGTGATATATGTGTATGTTATTTGATATAGAGAAGCAATTGGAATGTCAACCTCCAGACATTGTCGGAACTTCCAGGCATTGGCTTCGGGAGCAACTAGTAAATAACTTAGGCGATTTATCTCAATTAATTGTTTGTTTTAAATTATGTTGCAAATGAGAATATAAATGCGATTGATTATGTTGATTTTCAGATAAGAGGTCCGATAATTGTGAGATGTGTATGTGATATTGAAGTACTGATTGTATGAGAATGTGACGAACTATGTGCTTCATAATATGTTTGTTTGTGATAGATGCATTCCATATATGAATGCACAATCAGATAATGACAATTGTAACTAGAGTAGCCACCGATCAGAGCTTAAAGCTTAAAGTACGAAAAGGAGCCTCGAGCTCAAAAAGTCATTAAGAGCCTAAGGCCCACTGTGTGAAATGATCCCTATATCCTTATCGGATAAGGGACAGTTATTAATGAGCTCAATATCCAAAATAGATACTGGACAGTTTATGCACTCGGTCACAATAATGTAATAATTGGAAAAGAGTCTCATGAATATTTCATCTGCATTTTTGTTAAGTACGTTTGATTTATTGAAATGCAGAATTGCCTGTGCTTAAGTGAAAATGTGATACATGATTAATTATGAGAAAATGTGATTGTATATTATGTAAATTGTTATGTTGCATGAATTGAGTGGACCATCGATGATGGTTACTTCATTGAGTTTGCAAAACTCACCAAAATTGCAATGTTATTTTTTTATGACCGAGAGGCTCCACCAGCTGTGTAGATTGTGTTTTGGCAAGAGAAGCAATGGCTCAAAGGTAGGTCAACTGGTATTTTTGGACATACTAGATAGATTATAAATATTTTCTTCTATCATGTAGTACTTTTGTATTAAGTTTTGATGATGTACATATAAGAAGTGTTGAAAAAACACAATGTGGACTTTCGGTTTTATGCAATGAAATGAGAACATTTTGGGTTCTAAAATAATTGTGAATTTCTTAATGATGTTTATAAGAGAACAAGGATGAATGATGTCATGCTAAGTAAATGTTATGAATGAATGTAGTGCACCATTATCATAGGTTATGTGTTGAAATGTCCTTTGGACATCCCAGTATGTATCCTAGGGTAAGGGGGCGCTACAATACCTAAGTAGGTAAGATGAAAAGTCTTACTTTATAACCAATTTTATGTGGAGAACCATAGGATTAAGTGTTGAGAACTCATAAAAGCATACAACTAGCTTTTCCTTTTATTAATAAAGAGGCCTAAGAGTTATCTAGATGTATATAAATCTGTCCTGATAGCACAAAGAAAATTTTTGTCCATTGTTATGATCCTTAAACCTCAACTATTTTTATAAAAAATTCTATTTAAAAGTAATTATATTAAATTTGAAATAATTTGAAGGGTTACATATAAGAAGCCAGACTTTCTATCCCTATTTATGAAATGAGTTGAGAATAGTAAACTCAACTTCCTAACATCTAGCAATTCACTTTCATTTATTAAATTTGATTTAAAACAAATTTTCAATAAATTTAAATAAGTTATTAACAATTAATGTTCATAAATTAATAAGTAGTATTAATATACAATAATGTAAAAATTCAAATCTAAATGAAATATACTAATAAAGCCTTAGTCCCTAACTTATTTTATCAACAAACTTGGAGCTCCATCAAGTTCTATTTATAAAAAGTTATTCATTAGTTCTTTAATAATGCCAATAGGTTAAAGGTATGGTATCACACTCATTTATGTTTCGACCCAAAAACTCATAATCCAAACTCTAAGAGGGACTTTAGACCAGTTTCTTATTACAAGATATTTTATATAATTATATTTAAGTTATTGGCTAACAGGATCAAACATGTGCTTCCTTTATTTTTTCGCTAATCTTAAGCTAATTTTAAAAGGTAGAAGTATTAAAGACAATATGTTGCTTGCACCAAAATTACTAAGGAACCATTATATCAATGATTCTTGAGCTAATTATGCTATCAAAATTGATATTTATAAGGCATTTGACTCAGTTAACTGGGATTTTATACTAATTTCTCTATAAGTGTTCAAGTTTTTTGACAAGTTAATTACTTAGATATCTTAATGCATAACCATTATTTTATTCAGTGATTTAATCAATAGGGAAGCTATTAAACTTGTCAAGGGTTCTAGAGGACTATTGTAAGTTTAGTCAATTTCGTCTTATCTCTTCACTATATGCATTGAGGAACTTAATTGCATTATTTAGAAAAATGTGCTTGTTGATTATGGCTTTAAGTATCATAGGAAGTGTAACAGGCTGGACATCACCATCTTGCTTTTGTTGATGATCTATTATTATTTTGTAAGGTTGATGAAGCCTTAATGACTTGCTTATTGATAACTTTAAAGTAATTTAGTGCTTGTTTCAGGCTTTATATTAACATGGACAAGAGCTACATGATCACTTTTGTGGATTCCTTAAACTTGGCCTAGTTGTTATCTTCCACATCAGGTTGATCATCCCCACCATTTACCTACCTAGGTATTCCTATATCCTTAAGCAAGCTTTCTTATTCTGATTGTCAAGGGTAATTGGATATGATCAATAGGGTCTGGACATCTACGTGTTTATCTTCTATGGGCAAGTTAAAATTACTTTCTTCAGTGGCTAGTAACTTATTCGTCTATTAGTCCTTTCACATTGATGATTTCCTATGAAGCTTTATCAGGAAATTCAAAAAATTCTTAGGTATTTTCTTTGGACTAGAAATGAATCCTTTAAGCTTTTTGCAAAGGTAAGTTGAAACGAATTTTGAATGCCCAAAAGGGAAGGAGGTTTATGGGTCAAATGTGCAAAGTTTGTAAACATGGTTAACTTGATTAAGGCACTATGGGAAGTAATAAATGCCAAGGAAATCCTTCTAGTGAAATGGCTTTATGAGCATTATATAGGAGGATCTAGCTTGTGGACAATTAAACCAAGAATGCATGCATCTTGTTACAGGCTTCAAATGTTGAACCTAAGGGACTACGTCCACCCACTTTTCAAATATATGGTAGGAATGGAAGAGATAAATGGCTATGGTATGACAATTTTAGTACATTTGGCCCACCTTATGTTTTCCCTAAGGTAGGCCAATGCAATAGAATATTCTTCCCAGCACATTCAAAGCTTAGCAGTTTAATTAGAAATGGATGATGGCATTGTGACAATAGAGATTAGCAATTCTTTCCCCCAAAACTCCCCGAACCTGCAAATGGAGGATACAATAATCTATCTTAAGAATACCTCTAGCTTATTTACAAAAAATCTTGTATTGATGTGATTAGGAGCCAGGCAATGACTGTGAGCTGATATTCTCTTGTGTGGAACAAGCTTCTTATCACTTTGTGGCTTACAATTAAAGAAAGGCTCACTACACCTGTACAGAACAAGAAGCACCAATAATTTGAATTGTATGTTGTGTTTGATGGACCAGGAAACTAATGCATGCCTTCTGTTTAACTGCCCTTATTCGTATATAGTTTTAAGGGATGGTATTGTCCTTTATGATCCACGGATCAAAAGCTTATTAGGATTAATCCAATGGCTATGTTCTCTTTCTGGTGATCCTAAAGATGAAAGGTTATTGTAAAACTTAGTTCTTGGTAGCATAGTTTATGGTATTTGGTGGGAAAGGAACCAAAGGATCCTCAAAGGCAAGTTTAACTCTCCAAAAACATGCAAGTGAATGCACATTAGATGTATTAGAGAGCTGGTTATAGCAAAAGGAAAACAGGACTTACGGACATCATAGTTAACTTGATAAGGGAGGCCATCTTCGTGAACGGTAAACAGGACTCTATAAAACTAGCAATGAGAAGACGTTGGTTTCTATAGCTTAAGTGGTTTGTATTGATTGTGCTTTTAACATTGTAGGGGCTGTTTCCCTCCACTTTTGATTGCCTTTGTAGGTTTGTTAGTTTTTGTATATTGTAGACTTTATCATTTGTTGGTAATATAATTTCTTAAAACTTCAAAAAAAAAAAAAGAAAAAGGTTTGTCACTGTCTCCATTTTTGAAATTAATTAAATTAATGAGTTGTCATTGTCCTGACATGTTGTACATAAGGGACCTTAATGAGATGTAATTGTTTTAAATTCTACTTGATGTATTATTTTGTAAATTTCATGTAAACTTAGCTAGTTATTAATGTAATTTATTTACCTTCCAAAAAAATTACAAATAATAAATTTGATGAATAACAAAAGATACTAAATTTTAAATAAGTTTTTGTTAAATTTTAACATATTTTTTATTTATGAGTAATTTATTTATAAATTTATTCATTAAAATTAGAGACATCACAAGTTTATTGTACCCTTTTTCCCTCATCAAACTTTCATTGGACAAGTTTTAAGATTCTATACTTGTGAATTTCGAATGATATCAAGGTGCATCCATAGATATAATATGTACGCGAATCCCCGTTCACCTCTCATATGCTAATTGAAAATGTACAATGCATTCATTGTTTATGAATATTTACTTGCCTCGCAGCGAAGTAATTCATAAATGGCCTCCAAATTAGGATCGACCACATTTATGAAGCCCCGATTTAAAAGAGTGAGTTCTAGCAGTGAATGAACAGAGTCCATTTACTACTTGATTATCATCCAAAATGAAAAAACGTAGAATTTTGTAATGACGATTTACCAGCTGTTTAAGTTCCATAAGAAGCTGGGACGTGAAAGCGTGCAACTCCAACCAGATTCTATCCCCTTCAACCCATCTTAGTTCCATATTCCGTTAGTATTCTTCATGCAAAATAGGTTTCACGGAGTTAATAACAATTGCATTTTTTTATAGCAAACAAAATAGTCAGAGAAAAATAAGAAAGAAGCATAAATTGACGGATTATAAAATGAATTGACCATGACAATGAACATCTTGTGCAACTTAAGGCCAGTAAACGTACAGCCATGCACTTCTAGGCGTTGCCGATCGAAGTCGATGCAAGTTCACATAATAGTAAGAACAGATTAAAATCGGACAAAAACACCAATAAACAATTTAACAGTTTTTTTTTTTTGGGGGGGGCGTGAAACAATTTGTTGTAGCCGGATAACGACGGTTCTTAAACAAGGCAAACCAACATGTTGAAACTAACAAGAAATGTGAATACAAGGGACCATTCTTTGCGAGACTCACTGCAAGTGCTGGTGTGTTGGGAGAAATATGGTGATGATTTCTTCAGGCGCTCTCTTCTTTATCTATCCCATTTTCATTCAATCTGTCCTCACCCTATCACAACCTCAGCAACCCATCACCGATTGCCTAGACATCGCTGGAAATTTCAGCCAGCATAGTGGGTACAAATCAAATCTCGATTCCCTCATTAAAGCTCTCTCGTCCGACACCACTCTTACATCCTATAGTAATGGATTTTACAACATATCCATCGGCGAAACGGACACAATCAACGCAATTGGACTCTGCAGAGGAGATATGAAGCCTGAAATGTGCCATAATTGCATCAAGAACATGAGCCAAGTTCTTCCGCAATCATGCCCCTACAACATTGAGGCATTTGGAGCATTCGACGAATGTTTCTTGAGATACACATCCCGGCCCATATTCAGACTAATGGATTTTGGGATCTATTATGTAATGAGTTCCCGAGTTAAAGTAATCACTGGCGTAAATCAATTCCATCAGTCGCTTAACATCTTAATAAATCGGTTAACAAACGAGGCTTCCTCTGGCGACTCAAACCGGAAGTATGCGACAGGGAGTATGCTTTGGGAAAATTTGATCACGGTCTATGCCATGGTACAATGCACTCCAGATTTGACTTTTGATCAATGTAACGACTGCTTAACTTTGGCGTCTGGTTTTATACCAAGTTGTTGTAACGGGAAAATTGGTGGGAGAGTTGTGTCATTCAGTTGCCAATTAAGGTACGAAGCCTATCTTTTCTTCGAGACATCACCATCTCCACCACTGCCTCCGCCCTCCTCACCACCAGTACCGGAAGGTTCATCATCAGGTAGTGCTGCCAGGAGGACCGTCTACTACAACTTCATTGTCCGATTTGCTCCTCGTCGAGTGTTGAGTTTATTGTTGTGTCTGTGTCTCGTTTTTTAATTTAGTTAGAACACCAAAAGGATTATCTCCCAAATATTTGTTCATATTTTGTTTCTACGATGAACGTTGCTTTTCTTGGAAATCAGGACAGTATCTGATCTTAATCGTAGCGGAATAATTATGAAATATTTTTGTGTTTTGATTTCTTAAAAATTAAGATTATTTTAACTATATAAAATAATTAATAATTAAATCATAATAAAGTATGAAACTTAATTTGTATTTTATTCCGAAACTTGATTATATGCTTGTCGTATTCTTCAAACTGTTTTTGAAACCAATTTATCTTAACTACCATTATCACACAAGTACTCAGCCTTTAACGATATCCACATAAAAGTTTGAGAGAACTTTGTAACTCTACAAGGTTAAACAAAAAGTGCTAGCTTTATTAGAGTAATTTAATTGAAATTCAATTCAATTTTCAATTAAACTTTAATCAAAATTATAAATAATTCTAATTAAATATCAATTATATCTAAAATAAGATCCAATATCTCATATTGATCCGTATTTACTAAATATCTTATATTTAATTATAAAGTTTCTCAAACTTGACAATAAAGTCCAATTTGAATAAATTATCTTTGTTCTCTTCAACTTGTTTTTTATATGAGACCTATTAGGTTCCCAAATATATTAACAATAATTATAAATTTTAATTTTAATTCATAATTGTAATTAAATAAACTAAAACTCCTTTTAGTTTATCTTTAATTCTTCAATTAAACAATTTATAATCATCGATCAAGATTGACATCTAGTAACACATCATGACAACCCAAATATTTAAGAATGTGAAAGTAATTTTGACTAACTTTTTCGCATATGACTTTTTTTGTTTAATTCAATCCCTTCATCATAGAATATTTCAATTAGACATAGAATATTAAATTAATGTTTAATCTATTTGGAGTCTAATTATGTTAGATTTCCATCATTAGCTATTGATTCAATTAATGACATTTGTAAGCTATTTACAAAATGTCATTTTACCTTGGCTAAATATTTCTTGAATTAATACTAATTGAGAAAAACAGAACATTCTCCCTAATTATTTTAGGGTGATAAATCCAATATTTATCACTTAACTACCTCCATATAGTTCATACTATATCCAGTGACAACTAATTGAACTATTCATAATTAGAACAAGTCATAAATAGTATCAAAACATATCAATTCTTATATAAGATAGCTTTGAAAATCTCAAGTCAATGGATCACTTATACAATCATCACAATGAGAGTTTTCATAAACATACAAGTAATGTTCCAAATAGAATTCTTATATCGAGTCAATTTAGTAAACTTGTTCTTTAACAAACACCTACACGTTTGTTTAAGTATCTATATACTTTAGTTTATAAACACGAGTATTTCTTTCATAAGGAAAAAAAATATGCTAGTCTTTTTACATTGTATTAATGTCCAGTCTTAATAGAATAATAACTAGGAACAATTTAGGGATAATAAATAAATACAATATGAATTTCATAATTATAATCTTATCACAATTTCATTTGCAATTATAATTATCCTATAGACTTTATCATAGACATCTAACATGTATAAGATAAAGAATGTCTTTAAATTATTGTCACTAAATTACATCCAATCGATAAGTTGTAAGGCATAAACTAACAATCTCTCACTTGCATTAAGTCGATCGTTTAAGTATCATATACCATATCACCATATAACAATCTTGCTACTATTGGGACAATGGCTTAATGAGAGAATACTACAAAATTTCTTTTGTGAGCACTTGCTTAAATCTTACAACTTCCATCTTAATTATCATCATAATTAAGAAAATTGCTTATATTCTTGGATCATTTCTCCTTTTACATGCCTAATTGCTCTAATATTCTATAGTACATTAAATTCTTGAACAATTTAAGGAACTATATCAAGTTCATTAAAGAATTTATCGATCAAATTAATCATTTCCACTAAATAGAAAATGTGTTATGGCTAAATTAGTAGCCATTGCTACATCGGAACTTTACCAATCTTGAATGATAATGTTCTTAAGTAAAATAGAACTTAATTAGGATTTAGTTTTAAAGTAGTATCCTTATCATCTTGAAAAATATTGACTCATACATAGAATAATAGATATCTTTAATAGTTTACAAGTATATGATATCTCAAATACTAAACATCTTTAGTATATTATTTGTGTATTTGGACTTAAAATAGGTGAAGAACTTCCAATCTATCTCTATAAATCTAATTCCAATAATTAGGTTATTACCTTTTCATATCCAACAAGAGTTGTTCTTGGACAATTATGTTTTCAACAATTAAAAATTAGAATTATTGTTCTCTATGACAATATGTCTTTATATATTCCCACTGAAGAGGATAACCATACTCCCACTACCCTTATTATAGATATGCTAAATTCACAATCATCTCTAAAACAAACTCTTTAAACTTATCAAGAAAGTGAATCTTTTAACATCTCGTAACCTTTCAACTATACATCAAATGTATGATCAAAGGCACCAATTCCAGTTAGATGTATTGTCATGAGATTTGAACCTTTCAAATTTCATCTTAAACTCACTATTTATCTTGAGAACCATTCTTTTATAAGTATACATTGAAACAAACAATTTATTCAATAGGTATCTAAGATTACATCCAACTTTTTGGATATCTCATAACCTTTTATTATCCATTTTAATTATAAACTTAATGGATATGTATGTTTCAACCAAACATCACATCCTTGAATCATTAACTTTGATTTTTTCAAAGACTTAACATTTCACATATAATATGAAATCTTGCTAAATTATTCAATTAGAACTATTGAAGGTAATTCATTGCACTAAGAAGAGCTATAAAAGAAATAAAGTTGCATCAAATATCTCATATTATATTTTACTCCTTACATAAATCCATACTTTTATAAAATTTTATTGTGTAGTTATTTACTAGAGAATATTATTCCCTATTTAAAAACTAAAAATTTAAAACTTACTACAATGATCTAATCAAAGTGCTTCAACATTCTAAATACTTTATTTCGACTAAGATTTAAACAATTTCAAAATTTTAAATATTATTTCATTTTTTACATATGATATATCATATAAATTAATTAGTAATCTAATGAAATATAAGTATTATCCTTTTATGAATTCTTATTTCATCCAATACATCATATGAATAAATTTAACAATTCAATAACATCGTTATTCTTTCAACAAAGGCTTCTTTGGTTACTCTTCAACTTGACAAGATTCAAAAGTTTCATATGATTCATAATCAAAAGGAAGCACATATATTTGTATGTAACTTTATTATTCTTGTTATGTTGATTTTACCAACATGGCATAAAAGGATAGTCTCGGTTATCCAGCTTTGTATTCTTGTCACTTACAATATGCATAAGTCTCCTTTGATCAAACACATATAAACTTTTTGTATAAAATTGGATAAAACACTTTTACTTAATAATTTATTTCTTATCATGCTTTGAACAATGTTATAATGTTAAATCTAAATTTAATATCAAATACTCATAAGCATGAGCTAGCAATACATATGATCTTTATCATATCCCGTATATGCAAGAAATGTCATGCAATCATTATCATGCTATGGTAAATTCCTTTAATTCATGTCTATGTTTATGCTTTTAGTAGGGCAAATTAAGTGGAAAATTTCCAATAAGGAACTATACCTTCAGCTCTACTCTATGTAACCTCTTGCATCTTGATATCATGATGTTAGCATCCATCTTTTGTGGTGTCATCAAAGTTTATGAGACATTAGTCAAGTCAAAATGTCAATATATTTTTGTCATCTATATGATTTTGACATATCTCTAAAACTTTGTCACCAAATCTTGAATAGGAATTATAGCAAGATAACATAATAGACATATAATTTTCTATCTAACTTTGAGAACTCTTCTCAGACATATCCTATGTACAAGAAATTTGGTTCACTAACTTAGTATCAACTATACTAAACAAGGTAAATTTCACTAAAACAAAGTATAAATGTAATAAAACCAAGTAATTGATTACATGTCATGACTAGCAAATGAGATTAGGACTTTAATCATGTATTTGATTACTTCCACTATTTTATTGGAAATGATAGCCTAACTACTGTTTGAAAAGATTACTTTAATCTTTTTAGTGGGCTTGGATCCTATTTAAATATATTTGATATTGAATTCGTTCAACAAACCAACTAATATTAAATTAGGTAGATAATAACCTTATTAATCACATATCACGTGACTATTGGATCTGTTAGATGACAACTCTTGCCAAAACATATCTTATATGTTATTCATGACCTTGCCTCTAAATTCATGTGATCTTGAGTTTACTAATCTAAATCTCACAAATTTAATTAAGTAGAACCCACTATTATAAGCCTAAATATATTTAGGTTAAAGCGCCTTTGAAATTACTCAACAAACCTAACAATAAACAGAACTCTAGTTTGTTTTTATAACAATAGAAGGGCAATCATCATGTTCTCAATGTATACTTAATATTTTTAACAAGGGATTTAATTTTATATGTTTCATTAAACATAAAATTACATGTAAAATATCACTTATATAAACCATACATTTTAACATGCATCTAATATATATATTTTTCATACATATAAATAAAATATGCAACTTATACACTCATAATCAAATTATATGCATAAAATATCAAGCTTTGTTTGATTCTAGCTATTGATTTTCATAATCTAAAATAATATTTCTAATTCTTTGGAAAAATTAAATTAGATTAAACTTATTGAATCTTTAATAAACTAAATTCCTATTATAAATAGAAATTTAATTTGATTTGAAAACAATTTTCAAATCCAATTAAAACTATTTCCAATTATTTTGGACTCTGTTAACAAAATTTAATTGAAAACAATTTTTAATAAATTAAGCTACTTATTATAATTTAAAAACTTCTTTTTCAGAACTATATAAGTAAGACATTCTAAGCTAATTAGAAAACTATTTCTAATCCAATTGGAAATTAGTATTTCTAATCTCATTACAAATTACTTTTCATTAGTTGGAAAATTATTTCCTAATATTAAAAGAAAACTAATTTCAAAATTAAATTAAATAATTTTAAATTTAATTATAAATTCGTTTATGTAATTTATTTAGAGATTGATTTATTAATTAATTGCAAAATCTGTCTTTAATAAGCTAGAAAACTAATTTCCAAAATATTAAATGAAGCACATTTTTATTAATTAATAAATGAAAAACCTTTCAAAATTTAACTAAGAAAAAAACTAATTTTCTAAAAAACAAGAAACTTATTATTTATAAAGAAAGAAGCAATTTCTAAATAAATACAAAAATAACTCTCAACCATAAATTTAATTTATCTAAACCAAATTGAAATAAATAAATAAAATAAAAAATTTCTTAATAACTTAAAATACACTTTTTTTAATTTTAAGGAGTCAAATTAACTAATATAAAGCTAATTAAAATTAATTAATTATAATTTTAGAAACTAAAATTTTAAAATTAATTATGAATAAATCTAATTATTATTCTTAATCATATTAAGAAAAATAATTAATTTAATTTAAAAATTGGTTTCTATATTTTAAAACAATTCTAAAATTTATGTTTAGAATTGGTTTTGGAATACTCAATTCCAAACCAAGGATTATATTACTTTAATCCAATGGCCAAAGAAGCCCAATTCTAGGACTAGAATAAACCTATCCTTGTATCTAAACAAAGATTATTCTAACTTTTGAATAAGATATCTTTATGTCTAAACAAACCATTTCTTAAATCTATTTCCAAACACCCATCTTCTTCATTTTTTAGAAACCCTAATTTAACAAACCCTGCTGCAACCTCCAACAGTCTAACAACTACGACGATGTCACCAGCCCACCAAAAAAACAAGATCATCATAATAATGGAGATGATAAAAATACAGCTACAATAGCTTCAAGCACGAATAATGAGGTGTCCCTAGTTTGTGTGATAAGTGAATACTTCTATGTTAATAATTCGGGCTCTAAGTGACTGACTGACACAAGAGCTACAATACTTCTCAAACTATAAAAGGGAAAACTTTGGGAGCAAAAAGATAGGAAATCAAAGTTTTGCCAAGATTGTCGGTATGGGTGATATCCAAGTTCAAACAAACATCATATGCTTATTGACCTTGAGATATGTATAACACATCCCTAATCTAAGGATAAATATGTTATTGATTATTGTGTTAGATTAAGAAGGATTTCAACACATTTTCAAAGACAGGAAGTGGAAGGATTGTTACTTAAGAGTTATGTTGCTCATTGTATAAGCCACACTTAAAGGTATTTGATGGTGGAAAAGCATATATAGCTGAAAAAGAAACTTCTCCAAATCTATCGCACAATGATTATGACATAAGTGATAAACGATTAAATTTGTTGGCCAGTAAATCCCTTATTCCAATTATGAAAACACTACTGCTTAATCTTTGTGATCATTGTTTAGCTAGAAAGCAGTATAGAGTCTCTTTTAAGAGAAGATCTACAAGGAAGTCAGAGATATTAGAGTTGGCACATTCAAATGTTTGTAACTCTATTGAGGAGGAGTCACTTGGCGGTAACAAATATTTTGTTACATTTATTAATGATACTTCGAGGAAAACTTAGGTGAACATGTTGAACTCAAAGAGTCAAGTATTTGAAACATTCTAGAAATTTCATATCATGCTAAAAAGGGAAGCTGAGAGGAAGCTAAAGTACCTATGAATAGATAATGGAGATGAGTATACTTCCAAGGTGTTTGAAGATTACCATACAACACATGACATTAAACATGAAAAGATAGAACCAAAGATCTTATAGCTTTTAAGGTGGGGCCAGGAGGGTTATGTCTTCATCGACATTGTTTTTTGACTGGAAGACCCATCTTTAAACAACTCTGAAAAATAATTAATAAATTGAAACTCATAAATAAATATTAACCTGAACAAAATAAGTTGATTTAAGAAAAAGTTGTGTATTGATACGCAAAATTGTGATGGTACATAAAAAGATATTTATGTTTATCTTTTCAATCCAAATTTTTCCTAAAAGAATGGGATTTACGTTAGCGGTATTACTGAGAGGATGAATGGAATAATTGTGGAGAAGGTTGGTTGCGTGCTTATAATGTCTATGTTGTCAAAAGAATTTTGGGGGTGGAGCAATCTAAACTACTATCTACTTGATTAATCAAGCTCCCTCAATTCCATTAGATTTTGAGATTCCCGAGAGAACATGGACTGGTAAAGATTGCACATATCATCACCTGAGATTTTTTTACTATAAGGTATTTAGATATGTATCCAAGGATTAGAGAAAGAAGCTTAACACAAAGGTGACATTCTACATCTTTGTTGGATATGGTCGTGATCAGTTTAGCTTCATACTCTATAACCTAGTGAAGCAAAATGTGGATAGGAGTAGGGATGTGGTATTCCAACAACACGAGAGAGGTGTTGATCTTTTGAGAGGAGATAAGTTATCATATGGAATTGTTAATTCTTTACCAATTTCTTCCACTATTAAGCAATCTATAGGTGAAGCAGAAGAAGTGTATGACCAAACACATATTGATGATGATAAAATATAGCTTGGTAATGATAAGCTATATAAACCACATCCGAATAATGCTAATGTTGTTAAAGATTATAAGCATAGAAGCAAATGGATTCAACATTTTGTGATATACAGCTTCGAAGGTCAACAAGGGATAAATGACCTTTTATAAGGTATCCAAGTTTAGAATACCTATTAATTATTACTAAAAGGGAGCCTGGAAATGTGAAAGAGGATGCATTTTGTGAAGAGAAAGATCTTTGACTCGCAGCTATGAAGGAAGACATCAATTCTTTGAAGAAGAATGATATAAATGAGCTTATGAAGCTTGCAAAAGGAAAAAAGGCACTGAAGAGTAAGTATGTGTTCAAGATAAAGAAAGTAGTGACAATTTAGTAAATCACAAGGTAAGGCTAGTGGCGAAAAGGTTTAGTCAAAAGATATAGATTTTGATGAAATCTTCTTACTAATAGTCAAGATGATCTTAATTCAAATAGCTTTAGATTAATTACCTATATGGATCTTGAACTCAAATAGTTGGATGTTAAAATAGCCCTTTTATGAGGAGATTTGGAAGAAGAGATATATGTGTAGAATTTAAAAGGTTTCAAAGTTAAAAGCAACAAAAATACGTTGAAGAAAAGCTTATATGGGTTAAAACTAGCTCTAAGGTAATGGTATCGAAAGTGTTATTCTTTTATGATGCATCATAGTTACAAATAAACTTATTTTGATGCTTGTATGTATTTTAGAAAGTTCACATATGAGAATTTCATCCTCATTCTTCTATATGTTGATGATATACTGATTATGAGTCAAGAACATGGAAGAATCCAAAATTTAAAGGAGGATTTGTCTAAATTTTTTAATATGAAAGATTTAGGATTTGTAAAACAGATTTTAGGCATAAAGATAACTCGAGATAGGAAGAGTAGGAGATTATGGTTGTCTTAGAAGAGATATATTAAACTGGTGCTAAAAAGATTCAATATGAAGCATGCCAAGCTAGTTAACACACCACCAACACCTCACTTCAAGCTGAGTAAGCATGCATGGAAATTCCTTAACAGAAAAGGAGAAAAATAATATATCTTCTAATATATACTTATTTGCAGCAGGGTCTTTGATTTATAGAATGGTGTGCACAAGGCCAAACATTTCACAAGTTGTTAGGATAATGAGCCGATTCTTATTAAATCTAGGGAAAATTCATTAGGAAGCAGTGAAATTGATTTTAAGATACTTGAGATGCACGTCAAAATGGAATCTGTGTTTTACTTATGGTGAGTCAACTCTAGAAGATTTTACTAATGTAGGTATGACTGGAGATCTTGATGAAGAAAATTCAGTTCAAGTTTCCTGTTCAAGTTTGTAAGGGAAGTCATCTCATGACAATCCAAGTTACAAAAGTGTATGGCTTTGTCTAAGACTAAAGCAAAGTATGTAGTTACAGTGGAAGCTTGTAAGGAGATGTTTGCCAAAGAGGTTCTTTCAAGAGTTAATGTGAAGCAAGAAGACTAAGTATTATTTGTGATAATCAAAACTATTAATCACTTGAGCAAAAATACTATGTATCATTCCCACATAAAGCATATAGGTTTTAGATATCATTGTTTAAGTTTTATGATTGAGCAACAACAATTGGTGTTAAGAAGATTTATATAGACTGAAATAACCTTTCTTTCCGTCCAATTATCGCCTTGGGGTTACTTCAAAAATTTAACCAAGGATTGCGTATAGCGCAACCTTGGGTCGTTCTCTTGAGGAACCAAAAGTGAAATTAAATTCCTAAGTTACAAGATGCACTGCAAACTAAATTATAAAATGGGGTTGATTTTTAACAATTACCGCTAAAATTACGACGAATTAAAATAAATACTAAAGACTTGTTTTTGGTATTTTAAAAATTAAAATGAGAAATTTGAAATATTAACGAGTGAATTAAATAAGAAACAAACACAAGTAATTAACAATAATAAACGCAATCCTCCAGTTCAATAACGCAGACAATCATCACTCAAAAAGATATGGGAGTTAAAACAATTTAACTAAAAATTAAAATCGAGCTTTTAATCTAACAGCCGAGCCACCTCAAATTGTTACAAAAATATTTTCCCAAAAATCCCAATTTACTACCTGCCACCAGACTAGTAAAATAGAACTAAGGGTACTAACGCCAATGCTCGACTTTTACGCAATATTTAAGAAACAAAATTAATATTAGCAACAGATAAAATGTTCCAAATAATTCAAGCCACCTTGAATAATTACCAATTTCGCTAAAATCTCAATACAAAGTTTTGACCCAAAACAGAGTAATGAAATTAAATCCGAAATCAACACAATATCAATTGCCAAACAATAATTCAGTCACAAAATCTTGCAATTCAAAAATATAATTAAACGCAACTCCACATAATTAAATAGTTATCCTAAAATTTAGGAATCGCTAATTAATTAAATGGACAGAAAATAATTGTAGTTTTAACTCCCCTATAAAAATGCCAAGCTCCTGCCTTTGCCATTGAACCGAATGATTAAAATAAATTAGCCGAGAAATTTCATTGAAAGCGTTGTTGCCAACGTTGAGCTCCAATGATGGTCATCCATGAAGGGTTGAATCTTTTGTTTCTGTTTTTAGCTCCACCAACATAGGCACACAACCCACAATCTCCTTTCTATTTTCCAGCACACTCCTCACAGACCATTCACGCACACTACCTTTTTTATTTAATTTTGTTCTCTAAGCTACTCACACCAAAACACCACTCTCCTTTCCTTCTTATTTTCCAGCAAAATTCATGCAACATTTAGCTCTTTAATTTCTTCCACGTGCATCACACAAATCCAGCAGCCTCTCTCATTATTTGCCACATAGCACCTCCAACTCCAAGCCACTCACACATCAACACATGTCTACTTCTCCACCAGCCAGCAGCACTCAACGTTTTCTCTTTACTTCACAGCACCAACACACAACTTTAACAGCTACCTTCTCACAACCACGCAACAGCTGCACAACCGTCCTTTTCCTCACATAACAGCCCTCTCACGTCTGCTGCACACCAAGCCACTTTTTGGATTTTTTTTTATTCTTCTCCAGCCACCTCTTACACAGCCCTTCACACACGCAATTCACTCAAACCTCTAACGCACAAGCCCAGCAACCACCTGCACTCACCTTCTCACAACGCAGACTGCTTCTTTGAGATCTACACCAGCTGCCTTGTTATTTCCTATTCTCTGAACACACAGTAGCTAGCTACTTCCAAAACCACACACTCACACCAAAGCCAGCTCCAACGTTAATTCCCCAGCTGCTTCTTTTATTTTCGTTCTTCTTGCACACAAGCCAACGCACCAGACCACCACTCATGCACAAGTTATTTTTCCCCTCTGCACTCAACACTCCCACACGATTTTATTCTTGCACACACTCACTCAAAACACGTTACACACACACACACCCTCAGCTCTCCAGACCACATAAATCACACCCACTCATGGTCAAAGCAACTCACAACCAGCCTTTTTCACGTTGCCCACGCACAAAACATCCCACTGGTCTGTTCACGCCACTCTCCTTTTATTACTATTTTTTCCAGCCCCTTTTATTTTTTGTTAAGCTCCCGCAAGTCTCAACAGCATCCCCTCACTCTCATATTTATTTCCTTCTCTCCAGCAGCAACACCCAAGCAACCACGACACAACCTCCCACCTAAGGTAACGCCACTCACCTTCTGCCAACCTATTTCCATAAGCCACCTCCTGCTTTTCTTTAATGCCCATGCCAGGACAGCACACTCCAAGCACAAACACTCCTCACGTATTTATTCTTTCACACACTAAACACAACTCATGTTCTCACTCAACACCACCAGCTCTTCTTTATTTATCCAGCAACTCCCAAGCTCCCTAACTCACTCACAGCACAAACAATGTTCTCTCTAATCATCACCCCTCTATTCAGCCAGCAGCCAACGATACTCTACTTCTCCACAGCACATCACGTCAAGCACGCACATGCAGCCTCCACCTACTGCACTCAACGCCCATGCCATGTCTCCATGCTACCTGCTCTCTTATTTTTTTCTGACGTCTCTTCTTTGACAGCCCACTAGTCAACAAACATCCACGCAACCTCTAGCTTTTTAACTCACTCACAGCTCACCTTTGTTTCTTTCCCGCTATGCTCTTTCTCTTGGTGCCATGTGATATATTTTATTTCTCCAATCTACTCAGACAACAAGATATGCTCTCATTACCAACGCACTCTACAGCCAACATGTAGCACCTCCAGCCTCTCTTTTATTGCGTGAATTGACAACCTAATTTGCTCTAGTTGTTAGATCCAAACCAGTCCACGCCAATCACTTCTTCTCTTCAATTTTTCCAGACCAAGTTGCCTCTCTCTTTTGTTGTCTCAACGTTGTCGTTTCCTAGCTGTCCAGCTTGCGTTTTGGACTGTTGTTTTATTATGTGTGCTTCTTCTTTGGCTTTGTGGATCACTCTTCTTAATATTTTGAACTTAAATTTTTTCAAATAACCTACAATAAAAAAATACAAATAATGTAGCATCAATTGTCTAAAAATTAATTTATTACAGTTAAACCAAAATACGACAATTTTTGCCCCTATAAACCCAAATTAAATGTAAGGCACAATAATTCAAATAATAGTCAAATAAAGCTATAAAGATCATTTTGAGTGACAAAAAACTCATCCAACTGATATAAAAATATATATGAATAAATGAGTTTGTCAACTCCCCCATACTTAGCTTTTTGCACTCCTGGGCAAATTATCAGTAAAGAAATCCAACAATTAAACTCAATACAAGCAAACATAAAACCGACAAG
>JANTPM010000002.1:30931483-30944660 GCA_025434745.1 Erythroxylum divaricatum | reverse complement strand
TGCTTCATGTTTGCAACGGATGTCGATGTTTGTTCAGGTTGATTCATTCGTTCGCTTTGTATTTGATTCGATTCGCAATTGATTCCGAATTATGTTTGTTTTTGGTTTCTGCTTTCCGGTTGGGGTCCGGTTCCCAGATCGGGTCCCAACAGTGAGGTTCCTGGTTGTATATTGGAGTTTGGTTGTGAGGTAAGTTGGTAATTTAAGCACATTTCTAAAGAGGGTTCAGTTGAGGAATGTTCTACTTGAGAGGTATTTTGTGGAAATTGGTTTGAAGCTTGGATTTACATAGGTTGGTAATATGGCTGTTGTGAGTAATTGGGTTGTGGCATGTAAGGATGGTTCATTTGTGGTTGAATAGGTTGATGATGGATCATTTGAGGCTGGTGTAGATGATGCTGTGGAACTTGTGATTTTACAGAGTTGGTAACATAGTGTACTTGAAACATTTGAGGTTTAGAAAAATTCTGGAAAGGGTTGGTTTGAGTTGGTAATGGATTTGGGGAGGTGTTTTATCTTAGGAAGGGATGTATTGGTGGGGGTTTTCCATAGATAGGGCTTTGGGGATTTTGTTGTTCGGATATCCACCATTCATAGCAAACTCTTTCCGAATGTCCCCTCTTCCTACAATGAATACAATCAACATTTTCATTCCAAAAACACTCCTCGGCTCCACGATTAGTTTTTCCACAAAATTTGCAGCTTGAAAACATGCCCCATCTTGATGCTCTTGTTCCACTTTGTATTTGACTTGCATTGTTGCTAGAAAATTGGCTAATGGTTTGGTGGTTCAGGTAAAGCATAGGTAATGGATATTGTGTTTGAGAATAAGCTCGAGGATGTTGGTTTTGTATCTGAGGTTTATAAGAATGATGCTATGAATAGGTTGATGTTTGGAACTGATTTTGGTTGTTTTGTGGGAGAGTTTGTGACAGATGGTGGGTTTGTGAATGCATCAAGCTTGGTTCAAAATGATTTAGGTTTAGGTTTTTTATTTGAGTTTGGAAGGGTGGGTTTTCTGGAACTTTAAACCGTTCAGCCTTTAATGCATATTCCTCACCTTCTCTTCTCACCCCATGCCTCTCTTCATGCATTTCCAACACATTAAAAACTTGCTCCAAGGTGACAAAATCTAGGTCATTACTGAATTGTCATTCAACAGGAGCTATACTAACTTCAAACCTTAAAGGCAATCTACTCAAAAACTTGTCAACTAACCTCTCTGAACTTATATTTTCACCATACTCCTTCAGTACCAATCCCATGAATATTGTCTTTGCAGCAGCTACATTCTCTTCATCCTTCATTGAAAAATTTTCGAAACTTCTCATGACCGCTTGTTTCTTTAGTCTCAAGGATTGTGCAGACCCTACGTATTCTAGCTTCAATGTTTCCCACAATTCCTTTAAATTCTTGCATCCAGCATGTCTTAATAAAATGGTTTCACTCACCACCGATCTTAGGAAACTGAGTGCTTTGAAGTCTTTGTCTCTATCTTGTCTCACCCTCAACTCTTGCTATTCTGTCATGTCTACTATTTCTCCATAATCAACAACTCCTTCATTCACTAGATCCCAGCATTCACAAATCTTGAGGCAGTTTTCAACTCTAAGTGGCCTTGTAGTTCTCACCTGTTAATACGGGTATATTAGCTTGGATACTTTGCAGACTCATCGCTGGAATACTTGTGCCTACCAAGATGATTCAGTCCATGTTATGTGAACTGTGAAGCTTTGATACCACTCTTGAAGATGCCCCATTGATGATCGAAGAAAGCACCGTCTCCACACTACCTGGAAATCAGATGTCCTGTTTTAGGACTTTCTTTAAGCACTTGCTCAACTGTTCACGTCTACTTCCAAGAGAATGTGAAAGCTGATAATTTGATTCTGTTATCTGCAATGCTCCTCTCAAAATGTAAATAAAAATCAATAGCTAAGTTGATGTGTTTGTGAGAATTTAGTGTATTTTTGAAAATTCCACTCTCAATGAGAATTCGAAAAACCTAATACAAATTTACAAACTTTTGGTTTTCGATGTATTCCTTTGGCTATTCTACTTTAAAATGCTTAACTTCTGTAAAGCTAAATACTACTCAGATAACATATGAGAAATGAACTGAACTTGAAAAATTGATGAAGTGAAAATTGAAATTGATGAACTAAAATCTTGTGGATTTCTTGGAATTTTTCACACTCAAGTATAACACTAAACTTGCTTCAGGTTTTTCAATAACAAAACAGAACTTCAATCACTACTATTACTCAACCTTTGATATTTGTTTATGAAAAATAAAATAAGTATAACATGAATAAAACTGAAACTTGATCTGAACTATTGTATTGAGGTATTCTAGTTTTTCAATACACTCATACTCGAAAAATGTAAACTTAAGCTTCATATATGCTCTCAGACATCTGTTACAACTTTTCCTAATAACTGTAAAGAAAAAACATGAACTAAAGGTTAAAGCTAGTCTAGTACATGTATTTCTTCATTTGGCAAGGCATAAAAGTAACCAATTTGTCTTTTGGCAAAAAACAAAAACTCATATCTTCAATAATCATTTCATTCTTCTGCAGACAAAACTTGACATACAAATTTGATTGTCAGGCCATGAGAATGAAATGCTTGATGGATGGCCCAACTACACGTGTTTTGCTTATCTCTAATATCTCTTGATCATGTTAATTAATCTTCCTCGATTTGTTTCAGATTTTTCAATCTTCCTACACTGCAATTCTTCATCTGTTCTGTTCTTTTACTTTTTGCAAAATATTGGAACTTCCTTCATTCTGCACATTTTCAATTCTTCATTATTGTTTCCATATTGCCCTCATCTTCCCTTTTCCATTGAATTTCACTCATCTGGACTTGATCTTCATTCCCTTGAACCATGCAACCTTGAATTATGCCAAGTATCATCGACTCGAGTTTTTTGAGGAGTCTTGGATGATTCAGCTTGATCTTCACTCTTCTTTTCTTCTTCAGCTTGATTGACATTGCAAGATCTTCAACATGCTTCAACATAGTAGGGTTTACAAAGCAATTTATCTCAATAGAAACTAGGATGCCTAGAAGACGTACACTTATTTTTGTAAATCTCCATTGAGGAAGGTTGATTTGACATCAAACTGAAAACCTTTCCAATCTTTTATGTTGCCAGTGCCAGAATGATGCTCATTGTTTCAAATCGAGCCGTCAGAGAGAATGTGTCCTCGTAGTCTATTCCTGGTTGTTGCGTAAAACCTCTTACCACGAGTCTTGCCTTATATTTCTTAATGTTTTCGTTTAAAAAAAAATTTGTTTTAAATATCCACTTCAACTAATATGAGTTTTGCCTTCAGGAAGATCAGATGGCTCCCAAGTTTGATTCCTTTGAATGGAATGCAATTCATCTTCCATCAAACTCCTCCATTCCTGATGTTGCAAGGCTTCCTCAATCGAAATAAGATCACCAGTAAATAAAACCAATGGTGATTCAACTCTTCTTCAATTTCAAATCGACGTCGTGGAATTCTGCCACGCTCACTCCTCTATAACTAAGTGGAAATTATTGGAATTGTTGCATTGGGAGAAGGCTCTTCAGATGTAAAAGCTGACCTTGTTTTTTTAAGAGTGAAATTCTGAGAGTTGTTGGTCATATCAATCTCTACTTCTTCCACATATTCTATGCTCTCAACTTCATCTTCTTCGAAATATGTGTTATGCTCCTTGTTGTTTTTTTCCCACTCCCATTTTACCAATTCATCAAAAACTACATTCCTACTCACTACAATAGGCTCACTTCTAGGATCATAGAGCCTATATGTTTTTGATTGGATGCAATATCTAATAAAGATGAACTTTTATTATTTATCTAACAGCTTATGTTTTTCATAGGCTTACTAAAGGTTTGTTCCCAAACCAAGCTTCATATGGAGTCTAATTCCACACTATTTTACTCAGTGACTAGTTGAGATGATAGACAGTTAAAGCTACTCCTTATGCCTAGAAATTGTTTAGTAATCCCTTATACTTGAGCATTGAATGGGCCATCCTAAATATAATATGATTCTTCCATTCTTCCACTCCATTTTTCTCCAGAGTATGGGGAGCTATCAACTCCCTCTTGATGCCTTGCTCATCACAAAAAATTACTAACTGCTTAAAAGTGAACTCACCTACATGATTATTTCTAAGGACTATCAGATATATCCTGCTTTTCTTCTTAACCATAGCCTTAATTTTCTTGAAATATTTGAAATTTTTGAATAAATTGAAGGAAATAAACCCAATTCATTCTCCTATAATTATCATTTCTACTATACCTACTTCCATCCAGAGATTTAGCTCTCATTGGACCATAAAGATTAGCATGTACTAGCTCCAGTATATTGATGTCACGTCTTTATTTTCCCACAGGGAAGGCCTTCTTGGCTTTCTTACTGAGAACGTACCCTTCACAAACTTGCTTCCATAGGATAATTGATGATAAATTGTTTACCACCTTCTTTGCTTTAAGCAACTGCAAGCCTTTAGTGTTTTCATGCCTATATCTCAGATGCCATAATTCGCTCTCTTACAATGCCTTGCTCATCATAACTGTTTTTATAGAGATATCAAGAGGGACCCTATTTGACCACATTTAAGCACTTGCAAGAAGTTCATTTGTAATCTTATTTGTTATCACACATTTTGCATCATTAAACTCAACCTAATAACCATATTCAATTAGTGGTCCAACATTTAACAAATTATGAGCTAAGCATGGAGCACAGTGAACATCTTTTATACACCTCTTTTTGTTACCTACACAAAATGCAATTGTTCCTCTTCCTTTGATCTATATTATTTGTTATTGCCAAATCTAACATGTGACTTGACCATTTCATCAAGATCTTTAAATTTTGACTTGTCCCTGGTGATATGATGAGAACATTCACTGTCCACATACCATATATCAGTTACAATCTTATCTTCCTTTGTCTCTAGCATGAATAAATATTGTTCTTGTTTTTCATACTCCTCAGCATAGTTGACTTCTTCAGGTTTAGACCAATAAAATTACTCGGTATACCTATTATTATTGCAGTACATGTAGTGTAGAGAATTATTTCGACCACGACCTCTGCCACAACCTCAAAATCCTCCTCTACCTATTCCTTTGAAGCATTGATTCGAAGGTTCAACTTCCCTCTTGATCTAAAATGCTTTCTCTTCTTATTGATCCTTGCTTAATGAGCTTATAAGATACCCATTAATTCATTAAAGGAAAAAGTTGAAAATCCTTTGACTCTTTAATTACATCCATAACATGATCAAATTTAGGTGCTAAGCTTTTAGACAACTTAGCTACAATAGTTTCATCATTAATCTTCCCCCTATAAGATCTCATTTGGCTCACAATAGAGGAAACTTTTGCCAAATATTCTTACACCAATTCACTACCTTTCATGCTTAAAGTGTCAAAATCTCGACAAAGAAATTGTAGTTTGACAGTGATTACCTTTGTAGATCTGCTTATTTTGTAGTTGAGGCTATAGCTATCCTAGAGAATATCGATTCTTCTGTGGCCTGTTGGGTGAAAAAAAAGGGCTTTGCATCATGTTTTTTATTTTCTTTTTAGAAAGCGTCATCATTACTAGTTTCTGCAACACTAATTTCCACGTAGTCCTATAAATCTTGAGACTTAAACAATGTCTTCCTTTTAATGCTCCCATACTTAGATGAGTCTCCTTTGACGATTGGTATTTGTGGTTAAGAAACATTGACTGAACTAGAACTTGACACCATTGCTTTACATAGATAACCAAAAAAAGTGCTCATTTCTTTAGGAAACCTAGCTATGATTCCACTTTTGTAGGAGAAAATACAGAACTTGAACAATTTGCTCATATATTAAAAAATGATTCTACTGATCAATGCTTGATGTTATTAACAAAAATAACTCTACCACTTAAATAGGAAGTACAAGCATATTGAATTTAATGGGACGAAACCAAACAAACTACAAACTCACACAAACATAACTAATTTAGCTAGAAAGTAGGAATACTATCAGCTAGAAAATCTACTATCTTATTTTAAGTTAACTAAATATCAAAGCAAAAGATCAAAAGTTTGAATGATTCTTTATTTTTAACACAAATACATAATTTATTGTTCAGTTAATTAAGTTTTTCCAAATTATGTAATAAAACTAATACCTAATAAATATAGTGACACACGATAAAAGACTAAAACTTGCATCGCAATAAATTGAGATGGTTGAAATTATATCACTCATATATTTGATTATGTGATTAGTTTTTGTTAGAAGAACAATAAGAGAAATTATAAAGAAGAAAAGATAGTATATTGTTATTTCTTTTCAATTCACACCATATTGTGAGGCTTTGTATAGAAAATAAAAACTACCTACAAGGATTTTTTATATTATTTTGTATACATTCATTATATGTAAGGCCCTAACATATACCCTAGAAGTATTATATCATGTTTAGGGTGTAATAAGAAGTGAACATAACAAATTAAGTGCATCTAAGTATAGTAAGGGACATAATGGTATTTAATGCAAGAGACATGGGTAAAAGGGTAATTTATGCATTTCAGCATGGATATACATACTTAGACATGAAATATGGATAAGATTAAAATTAATTGATGAGATTATGTGCCAATGTGAGAATTAAAGAAAGAAGAAGAACCAATGTGCGATGTTTGCTAAAGTTAACAAATGGACCAATAGGATTAAGGCATATGTGAACAATAATAATAAAGCACGTGCATCCAATAGTAAAGTAAGCATAAGTGTGAGTCTTGGAAGTGTATGAATGGGCATAAGGAAAGGAGAAGGGATAATCATTAGGGTTAGGAATTCCAACTTTTTCCTCTCCTATTTCCTCCCCACTTCATCTTCTTCATCACACTATTTTTCATATAAGTAATCAAGCTCTTCATAAAAGGTTTTGTTGTGTATATGTAAGTGTTAAAGATGAGTTTTCGATGGACATGTTAGGTGTAGAGGAGGACAAGACCTAATGCAAAGGCAAAGAGAAACAAGTAGAGGGAAGTAAAAGGGTTTTGATCACTTTTTCATAAGGTATGAGAATTTTGATATGTTTTCTTGGATTATAAACTTGATGTGAGGGGAATTGATAAAGTATGTATCCTATTTGCTTATGAGATGTTGTTGGTTAAAATTGGATGTGTTTTTGTGTTACTCTTGTATGATAAGATCGAAGTTAGTTGATTAGGAATAGGTACCTCACTACTGAACAGACTTTTGTAATTTGGCCATATCTGTGTCTATAGACCTAAAAATTGGATAATTCTAATTGGAGATTAATCTAGAGATATAGGTATAAAACATTCATGAAGGAACCAAAATCTAATTCTACCTTAAAGAGTTTCGAATTCTGGTTTGAGGTTGAGTTCTGGCTGTTATCCCTGTTTTCAAACATCCTCTAGTTTTTTGGGAATAACTCTCAAAATACTTAACCAAATTTTGTGAAATTTATTCCATTAGAAAATTAAGACATAAAGAAACAAATTTTTAAAAGACTTAAAAATTAACTCTAACTTTTTCTATATGAATACAACATAAAAAATAGAGGTATTAATGGTGAGTTTCTGTCATCTTAACATGGGTGTCATGATCATGATCCTATATTTTGTCACAGCTAGGACATTATTTTCATTTCCAATTTTTACTGCATCTTATTCGAACCCTTTTTGTATGCCACTAAAGCTTAACAAACCCAGTATAAGTGCGTAATATGTGACTCATCATATACATGTAATGTCCATATACTTTAATGCTTTCATTGATGTATTATTGAAAATGAATCTGACCATAAAGCATGTTAAATACGAATAGGTGTGATAAAAATTTTCAAATTATAACTATAAGCATAAGGGATGAATTTGTATCTTATGAATCATTGCTCTTTAATGTGACTTTGGAATTTAATTATGATGTTTTGATGATTAGTTTTAACTTACCAAGTCTTAGTTATGCATAAATAGGCATATCTAAAAGGGTCTGTAGCTACTTTTGTTCTAAGACATTACGATGTCTTCTCTTTTAGAGACTTAAGTCACTTCTTTTCCAGAGGCTATTACCTCTTCTGCCAATTCCAATCATAGGTATCTTCTGTTTAATTCCCATTACCCACGTCTGATGAAATTAGCAATTAATTTAGTATATTTTTATATATTTGTTTTGTTTTGATGCAAACTTATATTAAGAATAATCTTCGAATATCATGTTCAAATATTGTTATTTGATGCTTCATCATTTTCATTTTATAATGTATTTTCGATCACTCAATTGCCATGAATCATTTATATGTGATTATTAGTCGACTATTGTAAGTAGTTGTTGTTGAGAAACCAAGTTGGAATATGATCCCAACCATAGTGAAATATTTACAAAACTTTTTCATAACCTTTGATTTCCCAAAAATCAAGACCTCTTTAAATCTATAAAATGATTAACACAAATCATAATGGAGTGGAAACTTAATTCGTATCTTATTCTGAAGCTTGATCTTTATCTTGTTGTATCCCTCGATTCATTTTTGAAATCAATTTGTCTCAACTACTATAGTCACACAAGTGTTCGACCTCTAAAAATATCCTTAGAATAGGTTGAGAGAATTCTGTAACTCTTACAGAGAGAGTTAAGCAAGAAGTGCAAGCTTTGTAGAGCTTAAGCCTATTTATAATAAACTATGGGCGTTTTAGTAATTTAATTGAAATTGAATTGTAATTTCAATTAAATTTTAATTAGAATTATAAATACTTTTTATTAAATAACAATTATGCCTAAATAAGATTTAATATATCATATTGATCCTTATTTATTAAATATCTCATATTTAATCATAAAATTTCTTAAATTTTAAAATCAAGTCTAACTTGATTAAATTAACTTTGTTCTCTTTAACTCAGTCTATGCGTGAGACCTATTAGGTTCCCAAATATGTTGGCAATGATTATAAATTATAAATTATAAATTCTAATTCTAATTCATGATTAGCTTTAATTATCTAATTAAATGATTTATAATAATAAATTAAGATTGAAATTTAGCAACGCACCATGACCATTCAAATATTTAGGCATGTCAAAATAGTTTTGACTAATTTTTTGTGCATAATTTTTCTGTATAAATTAATCCTTTCATCATACAATGTTCTAATTAGACATAAAGCATGGAATTAATGTCTACTCTATTTTGATTTTAATCATATTAGTTCTTTGCCATTAACTACTAATTTAATTAATGAAATTTGTAAACTATTTACAAACATCATTCAACTTTGGCCAAGGATTTTCAGAATCAATACTAATTGAGAATAATGGAACATTATTCCTAATTACTTTAGGGTGATGAATCCTATCTTAATCACAACTATCTCCATATAATTCATGCTACATCTAATGACTACCAATTAAATAACCCATGATTAAATAGGTCATAAATAGCAACAAAATATAGCAATCCCTATGCAAGATAACTTTGGTGATCTCAAATCAAAGGATCACTTATATAATCATCACAATGAGAATTCCATAGACATACAAGTAATGTTCAAAATAGATTTCTCATATTGGGTCTATTCAGTCAACTTGTTCTCTAATAAGTACCCACACGTTTGTTTAAGTATCTCTATACAGCCTATGAGATCGACTACTTTCTTTATAAGAAAAAACAAAATATGTGCTAGTTTTTTTTACATTCTATTAATGTCCAATCTTAATAGAACAATGACTGGAACATTTAGGAATAAGACATAAATGCAATATGAATATCATAATTATAATCTCATTATAATTTCATTTGTAATGTACAATTATCCTATAGACTTTATCATATACATCTAAACATGTACAAGATAAATAATACCTTTAAATAATTTGACACTAAACTACAACCAAAGCGATTGGTTTTAGGGCATAAGCCAATAGCTATTATCTTGCATCATTACTCCCCACTAAGCTCTATGCTTAGCACGACGATTTTTTCTCCTTGTAGGTCATCATAAATAGGGTTAAGGTTGGGATAACCACAATTACCAAATAAGGATACTTAACCTTTTGGAAGATCTTATATTTAAATAGCATGTTGTATTTATAAATATTAAAAAGGAATTTTTAATATATATGAATCTGGTCTGACCATAACTTATGATGAGATTTTTTTTAATGTATGGATGTTATGTGTAATTTGTGACTTGTGCAATCCATAATGAATTATGAGGTATGGTATATGTTTGCCTTATCTTTATAAGTTTTTTAGTTGTCTAGGTCTATTTTGGGTGCATCTATATATCCTCCTAGAGGGTATTAGGATGTCACACTTTAGAATAGATAGTATATTATAATATTAATGCAAATGAATATTATGTTAAATATGATTAATGAAGTTCTAATATCTCCTCATACTCAAAATGTTGAAGAAAATAATTTGAATTTAAAAATAAAAGTGTTAGAATGGATAAAATGTGATTTAGTAAATAAATTTATCCGCTAATTTTCGAAGTTAACAAAGAATAAGTGAATATTACCTTAAAGCGGCATATATATAGCCACGATCGATTTAAACATATTTATACATATATGATAGCAATTTTTGTAGATAATATGAATATCATCACAATTGTCATAATAGAAATTGATTCTTAAAAGCTAAAGGTAGTTTGGTTTTACAATGTTCTTTACCACAAGTGAAGAAAAAGCCTAAAACATATAATTTTTCTCTCAATTGATTCTTTTTTTTTGTAAATCAGTAATATTATAAATCAAGAAAGTAAGGGTTTATGTACTAGGTAGAGATTGTATAAAACGAAATCTCATACTGATACCAAACAAAATCAACCCACTTGAGCAGGCTTGATGCAAGTTGCAACCTAAACTAAATACATGCACAACAATGTATTGCATAAGAATTAAAATTATATAAGACCATATACAAATACTTCCTAGTATTTTCATCCCTCCGATAATGGTTTGAGAAGACTACTTTACCCGATCCTATCATTATACTCACTACACTTTTGTAGCATCTCATTTCCAGGGTTATTGATATCGCTTTCTTGAATCCATCCTTCACTGAAGCCAACTTTTCCCTGAAAGGTAAAGGTCCTTTGCTGCATATAGAATGTACATTATTCCTAATCCTTTTGATACTTGCAACCAATTCATCCTTACTTCAATCTTAGTAAACATTATTTCTTAGGCTTTTGAAAACCATCCTAGAAGCATCAACATTACTCACACACCCACTCATCCAAAAATAAAACCCGACATTTACGAACACTATCCTGATGACTGGGATCAACATTGTTATAAATTTGCAAAGAGGGAATTGGCTCCTCTTTACCTCAAGTTCCTTAACCTAAAAAATCCTGCAAAACATTACATTAGACAAAAAAAAAACACAAAACTCCACAATTACTTTCCCTCGGTGTTTGCATAGAGTTGTTCCATAACTTGGATGATCACTCTAGTGGTAATGCTCCCCACTTCCATGACTATGTCTCTGAAGGTTTTTAGGTTCCTTTCTAACAATAAGTTATACACAATAACAGATAGTAGGATGATAAAGATGTTGGGATCAAAATTTCTAAAGTTTTGAAGCTGATTGAACCAATTTAGAATGGATTGGAGGTTTAACAAAATTGGAATGTATATCTGGAAGTGGTTAAGACAGTGTAACCATACTAATTTTGAGAATGGACATTCAAAGAAGAGATGGATGATAGACTCATTATCCAAGTAACATAGATAGCAATAATTTGGAACATAAGAATAAAGGAGCTTATCCTTTGTTTGTAGTTTATCAAGAAAATCTAATCACAAGATGAAAGAATGCCTTGGGTTTGAACCTTTGTGCCATACTAGTTTATGCCAAGGCATACTCGGTATAGGAGGTCTCATAAAATTGTAAGCTAAAACATTTGTGTATGCTTTTGAATAGCTAGCAATCCGTTTCAATCTATTAGGTTGGAAACAATCTAGAAGATGCATTAATGGATCTAGCATACGAATGATCTTAATTGTGGCCTTTTGCAATCACCATCCATTGTCTCTGTTAACATTGACTACTCTTGCATTCATTGGAAGTTCTGATCCATTGATCATCCTAGGAGTTGAGAGATCCTTTATGATACCTCTAGATGCCAAAGGTCTTACCATAAGAGAGTAGAATTCTCATTTCCTATCCTAAATTTGAATTGGTTCCCAATGAGATCTCTAACATGTAGAAGCTTTCTCCAACTCTAAGAACTGTTATTTGTCGGTAGGGCACTCCAGAAAATTTTCCTTATAAGAATAATGGAATGTACCCACTTAACCTACAAGGCTTCCCTATCATTAAAAAGAACCCAGATTCTTTTTCCTAACAAGACATTATTCTAGGTATAGAAATGTTTAATCCGTAGTCCACCCTTTTTTTAGATTTATAAAGGTCATTCCAATTAACTTTTACATGAGCTTTGGACTCCACCTTCCAAGACCATAAAAATTCCTAACTTTAGACTCTATTTCTTTAATAATGGAGGAGGCAAGTATGAATTGACTAGACCAAAAGACCTGAAAAGTAGAGATAACTGAGATAACCAACTGAAGTCTACCTGCATAGGACAAAGTTTTATGGGTCCATTTATTAACCTTAAAATCAATTTTATCCAATAGTGGCAAGCAATCTCTCCTAGACAATCTACCTGTTAATATAGGAACTCCCAGATACTTCACTGTTAGATAGCCTCTTTTGAGACCTAAAATTGTTTCCATATGATGTGCCATATGATCCATATCAGGAGACAAAAAGAACTGACTCTTATTAAAGTTTACGTCTATGCTAGAAAAATTTGAGTCTGGTGTGGATCTCGAAATTGAGTCCACCCTCAAATCTGCGGCATCTGTCGGCCTCAGTAGCAATCAGTGCAGAAGAATAGCCCATCAACTAGTTGAACTGAACCTCATAGTCAGCCACAGTCATCTGTCCCTGCCTCAACTCTAGGAACTCTTGCATCTTCATCTCTAGGTAGACCTTGGGCATGTAATTGTCCCTGAAGGCCCTCAGAAAATCGTCCCATGTCAGAGTGCAGGGCCTGGTGGTACTGCCCGGGACAGTCCTCCACCACCGATATGCAGGACCCTGGAGCAAGGAGACAGAGTAATCGAA
>JANTPM010000002.1:30898784-30912878 GCA_025434745.1 Erythroxylum divaricatum | reverse complement strand
CCTTTTTGGTTTTGTTAGGAGACTGATAGACTTATCTATTCTGACATGGGATGACTGTACCAGATGATTATTATTTTTGGATGTTAATTTACTGATTTCTGTTATATTGTGATTTAATTACTGCGATGCCATATGGATTGTTAACGAAACTTTCTGGTAGTGAACCTTTATCGTGGGATACGTGTCGGAGCGACCTTCGGGTTTTCCCGATGTGTACCCTACGGTGAGGGGGCGCTACATTTTAATTGTAGATTAAGATTGACTTCTAGCAAATGTCATGACCATCCAAATATTATGATGTCAAAGTGATTTAACTCAACCTTTTCATACGTGATTATGATGTATAGTTTAATCCTTTTATTATCCAATATTCCAATTAGAAGAAAAGTATAGATATAATGTTGTCTCTTTTTAAATTCAATCATGTTTGTTCTTACTAATTAGTAATTAATTTATAATTCATATTTCAAAATACTTTTTAAATATCGGTTCACTCTGGTCAAAGAATTCCTAAAATCAATACTAATCAGGAATAGTGAAATATTCTCTCTAACTACTTTATAATGATGGATTATTTATTAATTTATTCAACTATCTCTATAACGTTTATACTATATCTAAGAACTACTGGCTACTATATATAAAATAGATCAAAAGTAGCATTTAAACACAATAATTTCCATATGAGATAACCTGATAATCTCAAGTCTAAGGATCAATTATATAATCATTGTTATGATAAATACATAGATATATAAGTAATATTTCATTTGGAATCATCAAAATAGGAACATCTCAGTGAATTTAGTCCCTTTTAAGCACCTACAGGATTGTTTAATTATTTCCGTGCTTTAATTTATAAAATCAATTACTTTCTTCATAAGAAAGAAACATAACGTGTCTTAATTTTACTATTCCATCGATGTCCTATTTTAATGAATCTACAACTAGGAACTAGTTAATAATAATACATGAATATAAATTAAATTTCATAATTATGATCTCATCATAATTTCAGTTTACAATAATTATTTTAAAGATATTACCATTAGTACTAAAACATCAAATGTAATTTGGCAAAATATAAAAAGATAAAAATATTTTTATTAATTAAAAACTATTTTGATCTACAAAGAACAGTAACAACTTACTCTTAAACTCCATCTTCTTTGACAGGTAACCATGATATTACAACTATTGACTTGGAATGTTAGAGGTAGAGTTAATTGTTAGAATATTTTTTATATATTCTTTGTTTAGTTTTGGCATTGTGAATTGGACATATAAGAAAATTAAAATTATTCTATGGATTAGTGAAGATGGGTGGAGATTATGTTTTAATAGAATTTCAAATCATACACGAGGATATGCAGCAGATGTGGAGATTGTATTTTAATTGAAGTCTATCCAAAACATGCATCTAGAGATTGAGTTTCAATTGATGTCTATCTTTAGCATGAATCTCTTGTGTGGTATAGTAGCTGCAGTGGTATGTGCGTGAGTCCTGTGTGCAGCATAGGGACAGTGTGCTTTAAATGTCAATAAAACAAAGGCTACGGTGGTGTGAGTTAAGGGTTTTTTATTGAATAAAATACTACAACATTGAGGAAGATGTGGGTGTGCAACAGTGAGTGGAGTATGTGTTGCGTTAATTGTCAATGAAGTACAACTGCACCATGATATGTTAAGTGAGCGAAATATATGTATGTGTGTGAGAGACAAAAGTAATTGTGCAGTGAGTGGAGTGTTGGCACATTGAGTGTGTCTTCATAGGTGGGTCCGTAGGTGGTTTTCACATAAAGTAGAAGTGGATCTCATGTGTGAGTATTATTGAGTGAGTAGTGGCCTACGTGATTTTTGGGTTAGAAGATAAAGTGAAATTGGTTGGTGGACGTGCTTGGGATTTATATGTTCTTGAGTTAAATGGGTTGCTTACTGTAGGACATGGGCATAAAACATTGAAGGGTAGAACAATTAGGAGATAAATTGAATTAAGTTTGTGTTTGGGTAAGATATCTTTGTTTGTGTGTTTGGGCAGCAATGATTATTAATTGATTTCCTTATAGGTTGCGTATACTTTGGTTGGTGAATGTGTTATTAGTGTATCTGTGGCTTCATGTTGGTGTTTATGAGTCAGCCCATTAGTGTTGCAACGACTTCCAAATCTATTTCAGTGGAGCTTAACCTTTCGGGAAGTTGTCTTCTTTTTTTCAAGTGTATTATTATTTTGTTCTTAGTTGATTAATCATTTGAGTTGTTTATTTCTTATCTTTATTATCAAATATTGTTGAGAAAATCCTCTGTTGACGAATGTTGGACCCCAAATTTTCTTGAAATTTTTGAATTATAAAAGGGCATTAAATGAGGAAATTTATGGTGACTTAATTGTATGCAAAGAAAAAAAAGAGTCAAGAATATGAATTGTTATAGGAGATTAAGATAGGATATTAATGATTATGATTAATTATGGTCTAAAGTGTTGTTTTGAGTTTAAATAAAGTTGATAGTGAATACATTGTTTTAATGGAAGTTGAAAAGCAAGAAATAAATAGTGAAAGTGTGAGAATTTGGAGAATTAAAAAAGTTTTACTTTTTGGGATGAAAAGTGGGCAGAGTTGACTTTTTTTATTTAGGCAGAATTTGAGAAAAATGATCTTGATGAAACTTGTAGCTTACATTGAAAGCTTTCTGTCGCCATAAAGTATGATATTTTTTGATATCATAATTGAAAGTTATGAATTTATGAAGTTAAGGTTATTTGGCTTTGATTGAAAAATGGTATTAAAGGAAATTTTGTGTGTACTACTTTGAGGCCAATTTTTGTACTGATATGGTTTGAATTGGGTTAAGTGGTCTACATGAAAGTCATAGAAGATTTTCCTAGCTTTTCAATAATGTATCATATGTTAATTGTGGATGTGAGAATTCGAAGATATGAAAATTTAAAATTTGGATGTAGTATAGGATGACGCATGTTTGGCATAATCTTTGACTGAAAAAATTGACCTAGTTAGAGGTCGAATTTGCTTTTAAGTTCTTCATGAAAGGTTTAGATCATGTTTAGATCTTTCCATTGATGTGAAGTATGCAATTTTTGGACCATGAAATGTGAAGTTATGATTTTTGGAAATTTCGGTTATTGTTTTGGCATGATCATTAGTGGGCAGAAAATTTGAGTGACTTTTCGACTCCCTTAGGGGTCAAATTGATTTTTTTGTCCTTCATGAAAGTTTTAGGTTGCTTTTTGATCTTTCCATTGATATAAAATATGACATTTTTGAACTTTAGAGTTGACAGATAGAAATTTTGGAAGTTATGTGTTTGTCTAGGAAGACATTAAATGGGATAGACAATTTGATTGGAAATTTGAGCACTTTAAAGATGGAATTAGTTTTCGAGTTCTTCATGGAAAGTGTAGAACTTTCCTTCAACTTTCTATTGATACCAAGTTTATAAATTTTGGACTCTTGAGTCAAAAGATATGAATTGTGGAAGTCGGCATATCGGAAGGAAAAAAGACTGAGAGTTTCCAGTCGACTAATCGTCATGTTTTTACTTGCATTAGTCGACTAAAAGTCTTCTACTAGTCGACTAGTGTCACTGTTTTACTCACATTAGTCGACCAGTTGACTATTGTCATGTTTTCCTAATCCGACTCTTGTTTAATCTTTTTCTTATATTTTTTCCGTCCGACATCTGATTGACTTAGTTTTTGAAGCGTTGGATTCCTAATACAATTATCTACATCAATATAGGAAATTTATGATTTTTAAGATTAAATTGAGGATGATGAATTTAATCAAAGTGAGTTAGGAAATTTTTTGAACATGGGTTAGTATTTTGGTGAATTCTTGATCTGTGGAGATCCGATTGATCTTATTCTTATTTAAAAATAAAATAGAGTCATGGAGCTACAAGTCATATGAAGGAATTGAATTTCAATTTAGCTCTTAAGACTTTCAATTTTTGAATGGAAGTCAGGTTTAGTGTTCAGTATTGGATTAGAAAAATCTGAAAGTATTTTGGCCATAACTTTTGTTCTAGTTATCCAAATGAGGTGATTCTTGATTTGGATTAAACTAGAGAAATAGAGCTACAAATGTTATGAGGGATTCAAGTTTCAATTTATTCTTAAGAATGTCAATTTTAAGATGGAAGAAAATTGCTGAAAAATGTGTTAGCATAAGAAAAGTCCAAAATGTTTAGAGCGTAACTTTTGGAGTAGTGATCCAAATTAAATGATTTTGGTGGCGTTATGAAATTGAATCAATAAGGAACATTTCTCTAGAAGGAAGTTTTGGCAAATTCCTTCATTTTGATGATTTGAAAAATAACCTAAGCGAAACATGATTTAATAACATTTTGAGAATTTGATTTAATTTATGATTTTGAGGATTTAATTAACATGTTAATGTGATTAATTAGCATGTTACATTGAGTAATAGCTTATGGGATTAATTGATTTGATTAAATTAAATTAAAGTTTTAGAAGTGCATAAGGGCAAAATTGGAAGGTTACTTAAACTTTTAAGGTTTTAGGCTTATAGGGAAGGGCATTGTGGTCAATTTGCTTTCATTAAATGACATGGCATTATGGGTGTCATTTAAGAAGAGAGGGAGCACGACACTTACAAGGAAAAAGAGCAAAAGAATAAAAGAAGAAGAAAGAAGAGTGGGGTTTCGGATGAGAGAAGGGGAAAGAAGAAAGAGAAGCTAGGTTTTCGAATTTTTGGTTCTTCAAGCAAGATTTTGATGTTTATTTCAAGATAAAAGAGGTGGAGGAGCACAAGAGCTTCCTTCCAAGCCAAGAAAATCCGAAAATGGTGAAGAAATGAGGTAAGAGAAATTTTTGAGCTTTGAAATTTTAATGAGTTTTTGGGTTAGATAGCTTGGAAATGGTATGGGTTTGTGACTTCCAAGTTCAATTTTGGTGATTGCTTAGTATAAATTGTTCAATTTTGGATAGTTATTAATTAGGGTTTATGTTATGAATTAGGAAAATTAAAGTAAGGATTTGGAGCAATTGAGGCTTTGGACAAAGTTCTAGCATGGAAATGAGGTGGTGATATGTTTATATTTTGAATTATAAGTCAATTATGTGATTTTGAAAAATCAAGAAAGGAAAATATTTCTGAAATTTATTGATTTCGATTGATTTTAAAAAATTGTTACAAAGGTTTAATTCATTGTTTTTAAATGATTTGTGAAATTGATTGAAGAATTTGGAAAGAAAGTATTGAAATTTATTGTTTCCGAATGCTTTGGAAGAATGTTACAAGTTATAAATGATTTGAGAAATTAAGAAAAGTTCTGAAATTTGTTACTTATGATTGAAGTGATAATTTATGATTTTAAGCAATTATTATGATTTTTGCATTCCTTGTTTGTGTATGATTGAGAAATTGAATATGAATGTGATGGTTATGCGATTGATTGATGATTTGAGATTGTATTTGAATTGTTATATGAATGTATGTGAAATTGTGAATCTGAATGTGTCGAGTACGGCACGATATGAAAATATGAAAAATTAAGTTTTCGAAATGTGCCTTCGGGCAATTCGATTTTTCAAGTATGAATTATGTGTTATGTGGGTTTGGTTAGGTCCCATAAGTTAGAATCAAGTGCACTTGTCTCATTTTTATAGGCTTCTCCCGCCTGCCCGCTAATGGCACTGGAGCTCCGATTTCGGACTCCCATAAGTTAACAGCTACACTAGACCGCTATGCGAGAAAGTGTAGTACGTTCCGTACACGACTGCACAGGACCGCTATGTGGGAATGTGTAATACGTTCCGTTTTGGACCGACCCAAACCATTTTGGATGTGTTATGTGTTTTAAATTGTGTATTTTTGTGATGCATTCATGTTTTGAATTTGGTTATGAATTATGAAAATTTTGAGAAAATTGAGAAATGGGAAAGTGAGTTTTCAACCATGAAATTTTGGAAATTGTTTATGATTGATTTGAAAAATTGAAAAGTTTGAAAAATAAGCTTTTGATGAATTTTCTGCTGTGAAAAGTTTATAAATGGAAAATGAGTTTTGAAAATGCTTTTGCTTATTGTTCAATTTATAAACATGTTATCCACGAGCTATAAGCTCACCCCCTTTCATCCCCATCCAGGTATCAAGCAAGAGATCGGATGGAAAAAAGTCAAGACATTTTGTTCGATTTTACATGACTTGTATCTTATGTAAATTTTGGATTTTTTTTATATGTTTGATATATGGCTTGGAAAGCTATTAAGGTTTTGTAAACATTTAATGCATGATGGTGTTAAGCTATGAAATTGTACATGGATTTAGTATATCAATTTGTATATTGAAATGTGAAAGAATGAATTGGATTAACTGACGAAATGGTATATTGAATTAAGATATGATTGTGACTTGGATATGGATGATCTTGATTATGATTGAGAATTGTTGAAGTGCTAGGTATAGATTTGTGTTTATTTATGCTGGAATTCCGGACAAGGGTCCGATGAATGATGTGGATTTGGTTTGGTATATATATAAAAGTGAGTTTTAAAACCCTTTGTAGGTTTGGGTTTGTTAAAATACAACTATTATACTGCCCAATTTTTTAGAAGTGCTATTTGTGTATGGTTCTTTTTTGTGTAAGACATGTGTTATTGTTTTTATGGCAGAAGGAAAAATAAGAATAAGAATAGGAATAAGTTTTGTTATAGATGAGATTTAGATATGCATGATTAAGAGAAATCAAGTAATTTGAGTTTGATTGAGGATGAATTTTTCCAAATGGGAAATTAGATTGCTTTGTATGAGATTGAAGAAAATGAAAAAAAATTACCGATTTCGAATTGGTTAGTCTTAGGTTTCCAACGCGACCCCTTTTGTTTTGTTTAAAAAATTTATGTTCTCGGATGTTGGAAATTTGTTTAATTTGATTGAACCAATTGTTTGCTTTCGTTTTTTGAGCCATTCGATTCACTTCCGTTTCCACACGCCTATTTGATCTGATTTGTGATTCGTTCGTATGTTTTCGCCGCTTTGTTTTCGTTATGTTTGTCCATTTCCGTATTTTTATTATTCGATTGTCCTTTTTTATTCGTTCTGCCACTTTGGTTTTTGTAACCTTTTTTTGCTTTTTTCGGTTGGGATCCGATTTTGAGATCGGGTCCCAATAAGGTTAGTACGAGATCATCGTACTATTGGGTTAATTGAGAAAATCCTCTATTGACGTTAGTATGAGGCGATCGTACTATTGACTGTGAGATTCTTTCACGGGAAGTGAGGCTGAGAGATAGTGTCAAGAGTTGAGTGATGTTGGCTTAGTAAAGCCTTGGATAAATCTATTATACTTTGATGAAAATTAACCTAGGTCAGGGCTCTGTAGACGTAGGCAAGGTGTGCCGAACTGTATTACTAAATTTCTGATGTTTTTATTATTTCAGTTTGTTTATTTTTATTTTGTTGGTTCCAAATAAGATTGTAGAAAGTTTGTGAAATAATTAACCCCTTCGGTTTTTCAATTGGTATCAGAGCAAGGTCACCCATTCAAAACTTGGTAGCAAGTTGATGCAGATCCTAGTTTCACAAATGTGGCTACAACAGAGGCACTACTGGTGGAAACTGGAAAAAGTGTGAATGATGTGGAAGATGAAAATGAAGACTTGGTACTACTCACACCAAATTTTGGTAAATGGCTGAAAAGAATGAAGAAGGATAGATGACTTTAGATAATTTGGCAAAAATTCATTGAGTAACAATTCAAGACAATAAGTCAAAACACAAAAGGGTGAACAAAAGGCAAGGAGAATCCAATGTCATGAATGTCAAGGTTTCTGACACATTGAATCCGAATGTGCTACTTTGAAGAAGAGAAAAGGAAAATCTTTCACAAGCACCTAGATTGAGAATGATTCCAAGATTAAATATGGTAGCGAAGAAGCAATAATGAATAATGTTGTGTTGGTTGCCTTACATAGCAAAAGTCCAGTTACTTGCTTAACAATAACTGAGAAGGAAGTAACTAAAGTCGAAAAAGAGGGGAAATTGAAACATTTCAAAAACAACTCATCTCAAGACTTATTATCAGATTATGACAGTGATGGAAGTAGCCTAGATGATAAAAAAAAGGGAATAGCTACGAGGATTACAAGGTTGTATATGAAAAGTGGGTGAAAACGTGTAGAAAGAATAAAAGATTGAAGGAAGAGAATCTTTCCATGAAGAACGCAATACAAGAGTTAGAAAATAAGTTGATGTTGACATTGGATGAGCTTGGTGAAGCTAGAATGAAGTTGGTAAGTACTAAAAAGGGATGGAAAATGTTGAATGAAGGAACGAAAAAAGTATATAAGTTGATAGAAACTGGTAAAGTTAAAGGGGATCTTCAAGGAATTAGCCATAAGGGTGAGTGCTCTAAAGTGAATGAAGACAAAAATAATTTGTCCAGATCTATACAAGAAGAAAAAACATCGAGAAAGAATCGAATATTTATACCTACATGTCATTTTTGTGGATTCATTAGACATATAAGGTCAAGATGTTATCAATTACTACAAATGATATTTCAAAGGTATCAAAATCGAAAATTTAGACGCTCTCCATTAAATTTCCAAGGACATCCAATGGTATCGAAGTAAGCTTGGATTAGAAAGGGTCAAGTACAAGCATAAAAATGTAGTGAAGGAAATGCAAGAAAAAGCCCAAATTTGCAGTTAATTACTGCTGAGGAAGTAACTACAGAAACTGATTTGCAGTTAGTTGCTGCTAAGAAAGTAACTGCATGAACTGAAGAATTTTCAATTACTTAAGATAATGAGCCAACCAAAACAATGGAAGGTAATTTGAACCGAGATTCTTTATCTCGAATCCAAAAAAATCATCTAGTAGAAAATGTTATTGGAGATATGAGCGGAAGAATAAAAACAAGAGAAAGAAAAATGGTTGATTATCGAGAACTTGCAGCCAAAGAAAAAGACCACCAGTTTGCATTGTGACTTCTATTTAGCTCCACCAAAGACTCCTCAGCTCTTTCATCAGTATGGATCTCTCTCGGGTCTCTTTTGGGCATATCTCTCAATGTTTTGATTGGTGGTAATTTGTCTTCTTGGCGTGCTTATAATTCTTCAGCCGGTATGATTATGCATTTTGATACTGTTTTGTCCTAAAGGGGGGATATCAGATTGTTTATGGTGAATGTTCCATTTAGGAGGAGATTTCAAGGTATATGTGTGACTATTCATCTTACTTTTTGGCATCTTTTTGTCCCAAGGGGGAGAAATTTGGATGATTTGTATTCTTTGGAACTTGTTGTTTGATTAAAGGGGAGCATTGTGAATTTCATCTTTATATGTCCAATTATGATTATTTATATAGAGTGCTAGACTTATGAAAAAAATGCCAAAAAAGGGGAGATTGTTATAATATATTTTATATATTCTTTGTTTATTTTTGGCATTTTGAATTGGACATATAAGAAAATTAAAATTATTATATGGATTAATGAAGATGGATGGAGATTATGTTTTAATAGAAATTCAAATCATACGTGTGGATATGCAGCAAATATGGAGATTGTATTTTAATTGAAGTCTATCCAAAACATTCATCTAGAGATTGAGTTTTAAATGATGTCTATCTCTAGCGTGAATCTCTTGTGTGGTATAGTAGATGTAATGGTACGTGCGTGAGTCTTGTGTGCAACATAGGGATAGCATGCGTTAATTGTCAATAAAACAAAGGCTGTGGTGGTGTGAGTTAAGGGTTTTTTATTAAATAAAACATTGTGGCATTGAGGAACACGTGGGTGTACGGCATTGAGTGGAGTATGCGCTGTGTTAATTGTCAATAAAATATGGATGAACCATGATATGTTAAGTGAGCTGTATGTACGTATGTGTGTGAGAGACAAAAGTAATTGTGCAGTGAGTGGAGTGATGGCACATTGAGTGTGTCTTCATAGGTGGGTCTGCATGTGGGTCTTCACATAAAGTAGAAGTGGATCTCATTTATGAGTATTATTGAGTGAGTAATGGCTTACGTGATTTTTGGGTTAGAAAATAAAGTGAAATTGGTTGGTGTACATGCTTGGGATTTATATGTTCTTGAGTTGAAGGGGTTGCTTGTTGTAAGCTATGGGCATAAAACGATGAAGGGTAGAACAATTAGGAGATAAGTTGAATTAAGTCTTTGTTTGGTGAAGATATCTTTGTTTATGTATTTGGGAAGCAATGATTATTAATTGATTTCCTTATGGGTTACGTATACTTTGGTTGGTGAATGTGTTATTAATGCATCTGTGGCTTCGTGTTGGTGTTTATGTGGGTCAACGTATTGGTGTTGCAATGACTTCCAGATCTATTTCAGTAAAGTTTAACCTTTCGAAAAGTTGTCTTCTTTTTCTCAAGTGTATTATTATTTTGTTCTTAGTTGATTGATCACTTGAGTTGTTTATTTCTTATCTTTATTATAAAATATTGTTGAGAAAATCCTCTATTAAGATTAGTACGAGGCGGTCGTATTATTAGGTTAATTGAGAAAATCCTCTTTAAGGTTAGTACGAGGTGGTCATACTATTAAGTATGAAATTCTTTTATAGGAAGTGAGGTTGAGAGGTAGTGTCAAGGGTTGAGTGATGTCAACTCAGTAAAGCCTTGGGTAAATCTATTGTACTTTGTTGAAAGTTATTAAGCTGGGTGAGAGCCTCGCAACCGTAGGTAAGGTGTGCCGAACTGCGTTATCAAATTTCTGGTGTTTTTATTATTTTGGGTTTCTTGTTTTTATTTTGTTGGTGTCAAATAAGTTTACGAAAAGTTTGCGAAATAATTAACCCTTTTGATTTTTTATTAATATTGCTTCCAAATGTAGGTTTAAAAATATAAATCTTCACAAAATTGCTTTTGTTGCTTTGCTGGAGCCAATGGCTTCGAATGATAAACTTAATGATTTTATGAATTTCATTGGCTTTAATGGTTATAATTATAATACATCTGCCAAGATTTGGCTTTTATGGAAAGATCCTTTTATTGTGAATATTGTTGAGCATCATGATCAATATATTCATGTTGAAATTAACTGGGGAAATAATTCATCACCTGCTTTTATTACCTTCATATATGCAAAGTGTGAAAGAACATGTCATTGTACGTTATGGATGAGCTTAAATGACAAGCTGAATCTCACAAAGATAACCCTTGGAGTTTAATCGGAGATTTCAATACAATTGTGAGACTAGATGAATATAAAGTTCTATCCAACCCTCAGCAGGGCTCAATCAATGATTTTTATGATATCATCTCTAAAGCCAATCTTCACGAGATACCAATGATTAGGGGAACCTTTACATGGACCGGAATGAGACAACATGGAAGAGTTTGGAAAAGATTGTCCGTATTCTTTGTTACATAAAATGGCACTCAAACTTTGAAGCTTCAAAAATCAACATCCTTAGTCAGGCAACTTCTGATCGCAATTCTTTACTTTTTGGTATTAAAGCTCAAGATAGTGAGAATGGCTTTGGTGCTTTTTCCTTCCAAAAAATGTAGATAACAAGAAAGGATTTTATGAATTTTGTTAGAGCAAGTTGGGATGCCTATTAATTAGAAAAAAAGTATGGAATGCGGAAATACTTAAAATATCTTCAAAAACTCAAACAAGGCTGAGGTGGATTTTAAAAAATTTGAAGACGATTTTGAAGCATCTCCAACAAATCAAGGGGACATAGCACTAAAGGAAGCCCATGCTAAATTACTTAGACCCCTCGCAGATGAAGAAATTTTTTGGAAGCAGAAATCTAGGATCAAATGGCTTAAAGAGGGATATAACAACACCAAGTTCATTCATGCTTCTATGAAAACACGCCACAATAAAACTCATATATCATGGATAAAAAAAAAAGTACAATGGATTGATGAACAAGAAGAAATCGGTGCAGAAGCAGTTCATTTTTTCACTTGCCTCCTAAAACCTGAATTAGATATTAATAATAATGTAATACAAAAACTACTTGGCATGATCCCATTGGAAATCTCTCACGAGGAAAAAAAGAAATTGTTGAAACCAGTTGACATCGAGGAGGTGAAATTGGCCATATTTGACTTAGACTTTGACATAGGATTTGATGGTTTCTTGGGGATCTTTTATCAACACTGCTGAAATATCGTAGCTCAGGATGTGAATAAAGTTGTTCATGAATTTTTTTATGGGAGTTCCAATTCCAAGATGTATGGAAAGAACATAGATATCTTTACTTCTAAAGAAATAAAATTCGTCCACTTTTTCTGATTTTGGACCTATCAACCTATTTAATTTTACCAATAAGGTTATTACAAAGGTACTTGTTTAACGTCTGAAAAAAGTTCTTCGTAAGTTGATTTCCATGGAGCAAAGTGCTTTTGTTTCCAGAAGACACATAACAGACAATACTCTATTGGCTCAAGAAATGATTCAATCAATTAATAGGAAGACTAGAGGCAATAATGTGATCCTAAAACTCGACATGATGAAAGCTTTTGCGTGGTCTTAATGATATGGTAGCAAGGAAAACCTTGCATATTTATCCCCCCTTAAAGGGTAGCCCAACAATAACAGCTCAACTTTGCAGATGATATTATAATTTTCACAAAAGGCTAAAAAATATGAATCAGGAATTTGAGTAATTTTATCATGGTTTAACTATTAAAAAATGATGATAATTTTATTAATAAAAGGACTTGAATACAAGACTTAAAACACTAAAGGATTTGTACAAAATAAGAGTAGAAGAAAGAGACTTGGACACACACTATACACACTCCACACTTTTCTCTCTTTTTTTCTATATCACAAAATGGTGATTGGATTGCCTATTTATAGGCAATCCATTGCAAGGAAAAATCTAGATTTCCCAAGTTGCCAACTTGGGCGATTTTTTCAGAATTTCGTTTTTTTTAATATCTAGAGTTTTCTTTCTAGATCTAAAATTTTTCTACTGGTTTCTAAGAAATTCGTTGGTGATTTCTAACACTCCCCCTCACCAACTAATTTCTCTTCAAAGTTTTCCTTGAGATTACCCCAAGCTGCTTGCAAAACTCTTCATGTTTTGTTCCGCTAAGACCCTTTATGAATATATCTGCAACTTGGTCTTCTATTTTGATGTATATTAATGGACATTTTTATATTAAATTTAGATACATAATTTATTAAACTTTTGTCCATTTATGTTTAAATTGCACTAATTAAGAATTATTTGTTTTAATTCTAGGCACATATTAAAATTGAGACGTTTAAAAGCCTAAAGTAAGAAAAGAAAGCATTTGTGCAGGAGTGAAGATAGAAAGAGTTGTACATGAATGATGGCAAAAACTCTGCTTAAATCATGTAGAAAGTAGCAGTTGGCAGTAGGTAAAACAAGCATGAGAGGATGGATTCCAATACATAAAAGACAAAAGAAGACAACTACAGCAGGAAAGCTAAAAAAAGGGGGAGGCTTAGGCGTGAATGAGGCCTGGAGTTTAGTCAATATGATGAGACAAAAAGGGAAGGGAATAAGCGGCTGCATAGAGAAGAAAAGAAGCAGCTAGTGGCGTGAAAAAAATGCTAAAGGTGGTGTAGAGATAAGAGAGCAACGAGAGTGTATTTATTTGACAAAAAAGGATAGTTGGAAAATGTTGAAAAAGCTGGCACAAAAAGTGAAGAAAAGGCGTGAAGTTAACTGTAGTTGTGTTTAGTCCTGTGCATATGGTGCTAAAGAAAAGAGGCACCACTGTGGTTGAAAATGAAAAAAATGAATTAATAGCCGCTATGAAGGTATCTGGGTGGAGAATATGCATAGATTATAGGAAGTTGAATGATGCCACAAGGAAAGATCATTTTTCTTTACCTTTCATTGATCAGATGATTGAGAAATTAGTTGGACATGACTTTTATTGTGCCTTAGATAGATATAGTGAATATTTACATATTCCAGTAGCCCCAGAAGTTCAAAAGAAAATAATTTTTACATGTCCTTATGGTACATTTGCCTATAGACGCATGCCTTTTGGGTTATGCAATGCTCTGGCTATATTTCAAAGATGCATGATGGCTATTTTTTCTGATATGCTTGAATCTTGCATTGAAATTTTTATGGATGACTTCTCTG
>JANTPM010000002.1:30809447-30825063 GCA_025434745.1 Erythroxylum divaricatum | reverse complement strand
TTATTCATAAAGTCTGTACATGACTATGAACAAAATGCGCTAAAGGGGATTGCCTTTAGGGCACTACTCTAACAGAATAGATATGCTTATTGCTCACCCTTTGGAAGCCTAACAATTTCAGCAAAGAATGTGCATCCACAAAAAGAACATTCAAAACTAGAGGACATGATGAACTCATAGGACAGGATCCTCAAGATGATACTAACTATACCAACAGGGAACAAAATTCAAAGAAAGGAAGTAAGGATATTGTGGCTGAGACACAAGAGGTGATAAGGGAACTTCATAAAGAATCAAAAAAACTCGTTTACTGAACAAGAGGAGAATACCATGAAAATGGAAGAGGAAAAGAAATTTACCACTAGCTCTGAAAGAAAATCTACTAAAAAGAAAAGGAAAATTAAACAGAAAGGGAATCAACACCCTAATAAACATAACAGTACTCACTTGGAATGTTAAAGGGCTAAATAACCCTCTTAAAAGGCAAACTGTGAGAGAGGTCATTTAGGAAAAGAAGCCTTGTTTTGTAGGACTTCTTGAAACAAAAATACAATAGCCTCATATATGGAATTTCCTTAAGATTTTGGGAGTTGAATAAAAAATTGTATCTGTTTACAACCAAATAAAATCATAGTTCAAGTAACATAGGAATCAAATCAAGTTTTGCATTTGAAATTTCAACTTCATGGAGTGCAGAGTAAGTTTGAACTAACTGTGATTTCTGTCTTAAACTTCTTATTTCAAACAGCTAAACTCTAGGAAGATATTAAAGTCATGCATGCTGGAATTACAAATTCTTGGGTGATAACTCGAGATTTTAAGTACATCTCATCTCCATTGGAAGCAGAAGGAGGTAGAAATCATCATATGGGAACCTGTAGGGGCTCACAGAATTGGTGCAAAAAGTTGGTCTAGTATATTTAAGTTATACAGCTTGATTTTTCACCTGGACTAAACAAGGAGATCTAATGATCAAAAGAAGTTAGACAGAGTGTTGGTAAATCAATATTGGCTTAAACAATTCCCACTTTCTTATGCTCATTTCAGTGAAAACATTTGTTCTGATCATTATTGGATAAATATCCTGAGCTTTTATCCCTCTAAGACATTAGGAGCCCCTTTCAGATTTTCCAATGGCTTAACATAAAGTTCTAGTTCCAAGAATTGGTGCTTACAAAATGAAGTATAGAAGTGAAAGGTTATAAAGTTTTTCAACTTATGAAGAAACTCAAACATGTTAACGTTGCAATCAAGAAGTTTGCTAAAGAATAGACTAAAGGAATATCATAAGCTAAAAACAACTTAATGCTTGCTCAGGAGATATAAGTATCCTCATAACAATGTTATGAGAATATTAGAGTCAAAGATTGAAAAAGTAACAGGAGGCTTTATCCTTGTACAATTCCATTTTAAAACATAAATCAGGGATCAATTGATTAGGGTATGGAGATGCTAACAAAAAATTATTCTACTCTTTTATCATAGCCAAAAGAAACTAAAACAAGACAACTGAGCTTCAAGATAATGGGGTTTTACACACTAATAAGGAAAAGTTGCAAGAAATTGCTTTGGAGATCTTTACTAATTTGATGGGATTTAAAGAAATAATATCCCCAAGGAATTCAACTCTAATAGATTCTTTGAAAGATTTATCAATCAAAAGATGAAAGAATACATGATATCACCCATCACGCATCATAAGATTTAAAAAGTTCTATTCAGTTTGAATCCATCCGAAGCTCCAGGACCCCATTGATATTTTGCTTGTTTCTTCTAGGAGACTTGGGATATCACATGTAAATTATTCACTGAAACTGTGAAGGAATTTTTTGCTTCATCTAATATGTTGAAGGAAATAAACCACACATTTGTATGCCTTATTCCAAAGCAGAATCCCTGTTTCATGGTGGATTACAGGACAATATCTTTTTGTAATAATATTTATAAAGCAATTGCAAAGATTCTAGCGAACATATTCAGTTGGCTTTGAAGAATGCCATTGACCCTACTTAAGAGGTGCATTCATTATAAGGAGATCAATAGGAGATAACATATTTCCCATGTAGGAGTTAATGAAAGAGTACACATTAAGTAGAGCCATCAGAAGTTGTTCATTTCAAATTGATTTCTTAAAAGCTTTTGACACCATCAAATTGAAGTTAAATCTTGCTTAGTGGCTCTTGTATTCCCACAGTAGTTTGTTAAATGGATAATGAAGGCATCACAAAACTACTTTTAACATTCTTATTAATAAAGTTCCTACCCAAATCTTTAGAATTACCAGGGGAATAAAGCAAGGGAATCCTCTTTCCCCTTACTTATTCACACTAGCTATGGAAGCTTTATCCATGATGCTTAACATATGCCAATACCAACATAGATGTAGGGAGTTGAGGGTCACACATTTGATATTTGATGATGATCCTATGTTGTTATGTGGTGCCGACTTCGAATCCAACCCATTGAAATAATATTAGGTATTTTTGAGTTATTCTTAACTTGTTCTAGATTGAAGGTCAATGCTATCAAAATTAATATGTTCATTTATTATGATGTGAGGAATCCATTTGAGTTGAGTAAGAGATATGGCTACAGATTTCAATCTCCACCTTTTAGAATACCTTAGCATTCCCATTAATACTGCTAAGCCAAAATTTAGATACTACATTCTTCTGATTAAATCATACGAAGCAAATTTTATCCTTTGCTGTTAGGCTCACTTTGATCAATTCTATCCTAAATAGTCTACATATGCATTGGAGTGCTCATTTAATTCTTCCTAAAAGAGTCATCAAGAAGATTGAAAGGATTATCAAAGCTTTCTTATGGTCTAATAAGGTACAAAATTCAAAAGGAGAAAAGACTAAATGGGAGGAGATATGTATCCCAAAGGAGATAAGGGGTTAGGAATTATTCAAATCTCTCTTATGCAAAAAGTCTTTTTAAGTAAAAGGATATGGAGATTACACAATAATAAAGGAGCACTATGGATTAATTAGATCAATGAAATTTACCTAAAAAACTAGAATTTGTGGTACCTGGAATTAAACAGGGAAAAATATTGGTACTTCCCGTACATACTAAAAATTGGAAAACCTCTTACATAATTGGATTAAGCAAAAGTGGAGGAATGGTGAAAAAATCTGGTTCTAGCATGACAAATGAAATGATCACAGTCTATTATTCATAAGAAATGTCTCCTGTATTTAAGAAATAAAATTCCTTAAGATTCAAAAGTTTCTTCATCATACAACATTGAGTTTGGCATTGTAACTTTAGAGGATCCTTTTTACTATCAAATTATCTACCTCAACTTCATCACTTGCATAATCATTCAATTATCTAATACCAAAGGGTATTTCACTAATGACTCTTGCTACAAAATTTACAAAACCGAGACGGAGAATGCACCATGATATGAAACGCTATAGCAACAAATTTCAAACCCCAAAACTTCCTTAATCAGTTGGCTACTTTAAAGTCATGACATGGTTATCAAAAAGGATAAGGAACTCAAGCAAAATGGAGAGCTACTCAAAACTGGTTTCAATCTATTCAATATGGAGAGAAAGAAACAACATATTACACCAAATGGAAACCACTGGAAAACATCAATTAGCTAACAACACTCTAAACTAAATTAGAGAGATCATAATAACAAGGAATGCACAAAACAAGCTCACACCAGGCATAAAGATTAAATGAAATCTTTGATAATTTATAACTTTGTTCTCGTGATTTTTTGTACAATTGTACTGAACTTTAACTTGTTTGTAAATGGCCTTACATTACAGTGATATAATAGCTTTTGCTAGTGCTTTAGTTCATTTTTCAAAAAAATATCTATGTAAAGACAGAGCATTAGTTTTACCAGTCCAGACTAATAGAACAATAGAAAGCGTAGTTCCTATTAGTTTATGTTCACCAATTGATGAACATTCTTAACATTCCAGGGCCATTTCAAGAAATTAGGTTTCTCCTGGAATAGAAATCCAAATCAGCGTACTTATATCACCATAATTATGGTAAAATTAGTAGATCACACATCCCATGCAGAAGGAACAACTCACAACATTATATATTGTACAACCCCAATACAGAATCATGATTCATGACCCTTCTTACGAATAATAATAGTTACTCTGCTAGCAAGCTGGAGAGTTGTGGCCAGGACTTGTCAATGAGCATATCAGAATTAGCCATAACTCAAACGGGAATCAGCTGGCTTTAGTGTTAATTGTCGTCGAGGAATCCCAATTTCGCAAGCATTGACTCTGGCAGCAAATCGTAGCGAGCAGAGTGATTCACCTAACGAAGTGGGATCAGGAGAAATATTGACAAACATCAACGTCTTGGAATCCCCACCTAGACAAGGCTGATTATAGAACTTGAAAGAGTTAGAAGAAGACCGTCCAAAACGGCACTTATTATGCGGAGGTTGAAAATGCTAAAGGAAGTACTCTACCAGGAGAAGATACGTTAACTTTGAATTCCTAAAGGGAACATGATCCTCCTTCTTTGCTAAGGCGAATATGACGTCAGCCAATGACGATAGACTTTTATTTATAGCCTGTTCGGACACGAGAAAATTAGGTCATCATATTGAGATGAATACATATAATAGCATACCAGTCAAATTGAAGATACCTGAGTTTCCTTTAGCCTGTCGCCTGTTGACAAACTCTTTGAGAGTCGTTCGCTCCCAGCAAGGTCGATGAGGTTTAATACTCCCTGTACTTGTTGTTCAGTACCCTAACAACCCATTAAAGGAAATTTTTAGATGAAGCAGAAAATATTGGCATACAAACATCATGAAATTACAGGTATTCCTACCTCGTTTACTCCAGAAATTCGCAATGTGAAGACAAAATGACTTCTTGATGACTGTTCATTCATCTGCGTCCTGCCTACTGACCTGGAAAAGAAATTTTGCCATAACGAAATTCCTATTTAGAGATTGAAATTAATACTCTGCGCATGATGGTTTCCCATGTCAAACAGCAAATTATCATAACCAACTACCAACTTCAAAACTGTAGAAATATTTTTAAAAAATGAATAACTGATACAATCAGCCTACAGTTTACCTGCTTTGTGCCGCTTGTCGTAAAAGGGAGGATATCTCTTCTATTGTAGAAACATCGATAATGGTAAGATCCGTGACGTGTGTATTTCCATTTGCATCGTGTTTTATAGTATATTGCTTTCCTGGAACACCACTATCTGTTGTACCACTCGATTTATTTGCTGACAGCAAATCACGGATGGTTTCATTATATATCTCCAACATTGAGGCCTATGAAGTTTGCGAAGCAATCATTACTAGGGCAACATTTGACGAGTGAAATATAAATAGATGTTACCTGCATTTTGTATTTCCAACCCTGTGCCATGAGGGCCTGGCTAGATTGAAATATCTGTTCTAGAGAACGAGGTATTAGACCTTTTTGCTCTTGAGCCTCTGGCCTACCCATCATGGTATAGGTTTTTCCCGAACCTGTCTGACCATAAGCAAATATGCAGACCTGAAAATATCACGCTGGAAAGGTTATTTCATACTTTAATGGCCTAAGACAAATTAAATAATAGTGAAAAAAATCGCAAACCAATTAGCTGCAGAGTTTAACTCAGTGTATCGTCCTCTGGAATATCTCAGCAGGGTGGCCTAGTGACTATATGCTCCTAGGCCAACAGCACCAACTTACCCAAGACGACATATTAATTATCCATTTCATTAACCAAGTGAGGTATGCATGTCTCTAAGTAATTGACCACTAATACATTATTTCAAGCTGCAAACATAAACCATCTATTTTTCTTTTAAGCCTGGGTACCTAAATAATATCTTGATAAAAAATGGAGCTCTGGCCGTAATCTGATAGATGCAAATCAGCTAAATTGACTACCTTATAGCCATCAAGGGCACTCTGTACTAGCTGTGATATTTCCACAAAAACAGCCTGCTGAGAAGCGTCATGACTAAACACCTTGTCAAATGTGAAAGCATATTTTTGGCCTGGTAACAAATACCAATGGATTAGCAAATAGGCAATTTTGTGATGGGTATATTTTCTAAACAATATCCTCGAAGGCTTGTGCACGTAATTTTTTATCACCATACTCACATGAGCAGTAAAACTACAGCTGACATGAAAGCAAATATGTCCTATGGGCTTTGAAGTTTGAACCAAATGTGAAAGGTGACACAAAGATATATATATATATATATGTATGTACCACTTTGCACTAAGTCAATGCCACGACCAAGAGCTTCTGTGGAGGTAGGATAAGAGATAATTGGTGCTTCTGTTACAGCACCATCATCAGGTAACAAGGGACGCACTCTGCAGAAGACACGTATATTCCCCTTTAATTCCTACAATACAAGAGATTTTCAGTATAACTAAAGCCTTTTATGAAGCGCAAAGAGAAACCGAAAATGAATTACCAATATAGTGTTGTGCAACTTTTTCCTCAACTTCTCTCCTTCAATTAGTTGGTGCTCTTTATCTACAAGACGCTCCTGTAGTTCACTTAAGGCTTTTTTTTGTTCTTCAAATTCTGTCTTTATCTCTGAAGAAGACAAATTGGCCATCTGAAGAATGACATTGTAAATGTCAAGTGAGAAAGAACCTGAGAAGATGCAAGGGATTGAGAGGAAATAAAACAATGTTCACTATACTAGACCTTCAACTTCTCATTTGCAGCCCTGAGTTGATGTTCTAGTAAACGTATCTGCTCCCTTTGAGAAGAACACGTCTCCTACATATATAGAGCCAGTTAAACACCTTTGAAAGCAATAACAGATGACTCATGCAATAGCATTGTGTGTATGAGTGTGTGTGTGTGTGTGTGTGTGTGTAAACAAACCTCCAAGGATTTTGTTTTGGTCATCAATTGATCCAACTCTGCAACAGATTTGCCTGTACTCTCTTTGTACTTCACGATTTCGGCTGTTAAAACCTGCACCTCTGAGACCTGACGATCGCGATCATCTCTGACTTGTTGCAGCTCCCCTCGTAAACATTTAACTTCATTAACCAATGATTCTTTCTGGTTCACAGCCTCGTCTTGAGAATTCTAAATTGGTAAAGATGGAGACATTAAGTTAACACCCAACCATTTCGTTGATGTGTGTTTAGCAATAAGAACATGCTAGTCCGCACACAACAGGAAATAACAATCGAATTGTCATAACCCCACATGAGACTCACCCTAGAGAGAGTTAATTCCTTCTGTAAAGTATTATAATGGCCTCTTAAAGTGCTGAGGTTTTCCACTATAGTTGACTTTTCCTTTTCTACTCGCTTGAGTGAGTCACGAGCTGCTTCAAGTTCAGAATGCAGTTTGCTATTGTATTGTTGAAGGCTCAAATTGTACTCTTGTAATCGTTTGTACATATCATCAAGAGAAGCAGCCTATAGATTTAAGCGAAAGTTCAAAGATTGTTACAGGATACTCTACTAGAAAACTGAAAATACTGGGCAAGGGATAAAACGATCATTAAATGAGACTCAAAATCAGTGAATAATAACGATAAGAGCTGCTGTATTAGTCTATTAGATATTATTATAATCAAAAGTAAGAAGAATAAAATAGACAGTACCCTATGATTGGCAGCGGCTATCTCTTGTTGAGCTTTTTCTAGTTCTTGGGAAAGGGAAGCGTTTAAACTCTCGGCGGAAATTCTCCCTTCTTTTTCTCTCTTATGACAATCAATTGCGTCCTACTCATCGTACCGCATAAATTAGAACTAAAGGAAGCGAGAAGGAAAAAGAAAAGAATCGAAATGCTGCTCTAATGGTGACGTTACCAGCTTTTCTGATTCTTCTTTGGCAAGTCTGTTCTGCAAAGAAACATTCTCTTCCTTTAACTGTGCAATAGAAGCACTTAATTTCTCGTCCTTAATCTCCATTTCCGCCTCTAAAAGCATAAGAAACGAATTCACGTTAAACTGTTTGGTTTTTACTAAATCTAGTACATTTTCTATCTACAAATTTAATGTTTACTCACAATTGATGCATTTCTGGTGATCAACAAATGAATTCATCCAAATACAGATGTTTCAGTCATTCACTTATAACCCTAGATATGCAAAAACATTCAAGTAATGTTTTAAATTTCAGAGATGAAGTTATTGTCACCAGTATCAGCGAGTGCTTTCTGAGAATTTTCCAAAGCAGATCGAAGCTTGGCCTCCTCATCCAAATGCTCCGCGTCTCTTTTCTGAAACCACTTGATGCAAAGCTTGAGCCTACCATTCAGATCACTCACTAATTCCAAGTTTCCCTGCAAAATAACAAATAAAGTCAGCATGATAAGAACGCAATATAAAGCAGATAAGACTAGAGAAGAAAGAAGAGAACCTTGTGGTCAAATTTTTTCATTTTGAGCTTCTCACTGAGCAAGGCGTCGACTGACTCTTTGGTGAAGTCAATTGTGTTGGCACCTTCTGTGCTACCCATATCGCTGGAAGTAGGATCATCTTGTTTCCGAGCACTAAGTGAACTTAATGGCTTCCGGTCCGGACCAAAACCCGATCTTCCGATCGCGACCCCGATCTTCCTACGCTTGTCCAAGGGGATACCTTCCTTCTTCTACAAAGATTTCAGAGTAACTCAACCAAAGAAAGAGTTAAAACAAGAGACAAGGGGGAGGCAGGTGGTTCTTACAGCAGAAGGACTTCGAGGTGGTCTATTCTGGTTCCGAGAAGCCATGGCTGTCGCCTCTCGTCCGCAGCAACTTAGACAGATGAGAAAGAGAGAGACTGGTAGATTTTGGGCGGAGAATGAAAATTTTTGAATTGGAGAGAGAATCGAGGGCCAAAAGTTGGTAAGCTAGAATTGAAGCTAAATAAAACGTCGACGTTTTTGTTGGTTTAAATAAACGTTTGTGTCTCAGCTTATCTTTAGCCGAGCTGATCTTCCTTTGATTTTGCTTCCCGCGTCCATTCTTTCCTTCCCCTCAATGTCTTGCCTCTTCTATGGTTTCCAAAAGTCTACTGCTTTAAACAAACACGACTCAAAAACCAAAATTCAATAATCGACCATTGTTGTGTAAAGTGATGGTTGTTAGATTTTGCAGTAAACAAGTGGAAGATTCAAGGTGTTTAAAATGCATTTCACTAAGCTCGATGACTCTCCTATGTTTCGCAAGTAGGTTAATTGCTTTCTCCTTTGACTTCTTTTGACTTCTCGACTACTCGGCAACTACACCATTGATTTGAATTTTGTAGCTGAATTCAGGAAGAGTTCGTGGGTTTTGGAGTGTGATTATGATGTTTTCTTCTTGCGATTAAAGTTTTGAGGTTGTTCAGTTTTTGGGTATTCTTGTTTGGTGATTAGTTTCCCAACAGGGGTACTTTGGATTCCTTGAGCTTGACCGTAGTAACAATGTCATTTTTGGTTATATTCCTCATTATGGGATTATGCTGCATCCTTTACCTACTATTGATATTGTCGATATTCTTTAATCCATGTCTTTTCTTCACATTGTTGTGCACTTTGTTACTAGATTTCCGCTCTATCCTTTGCACCTTTAAGCCTTGTCCCAGTGTTTTCATTACAAGTCAGAATTCATGGAGTTAATTTTTTTGGATGGTTCACAGCAATGATCATTTTGATATTTTCTTCGATGGTATAACAGATACAAACCTTGGAGGAAAGTGCTAAATCTACGCGAGAGAAGTTTAAAGTTCTATAAAGGATGTCGAAAATACACGTATGCCCGTTTGACTCTATCGTAGAGGCTAATTCCATGTTAAGAATTGTTTATATTCATCTTTTCTCTTCCCTTTTTTCCTTTTCCTTTCGGGAGCGTGTAAGTTGCAGTTTGAAATTCAATTGCCTGCATTATTCCTTTGATTTTTACTTGATATTATGAACAGAAAATTTCCAATGTTGCAGTTTGAATTTTTAATTCTTGTGTTGTGCTTTCTCGTATTGTTCATCATACAATTAAAAGATTTTCTTAATCATGCTCTGGTGATCTCCGATAAGTAATTTGTATTCATGTCTTTCATCCATCTGCAGTGAGGGCCTTGGCAAAGGATATGATGGGGATATTACCTTTGCTAGTGCTCTAGAAACTTTTGGTGAAGCGCACAATGACCCTATTAGTGTGGCTTTTGGAGGTAAATTGATATACCTTGTTGCTGCTTGATGTTTACTACCTTCTACTATAGTTTCTATGAACTTTCAAATTGATACTGTTACTACTTGGTGTACTATTCTGTTCAATTTGAAGCTAAGTTTAATTTTCAGAACATTTTTGCAAAGAAACTATACGCTTGTTAAGATAGTTGATTCGGTGTATATAGTTGATTCGGTGTATATTTCTTTAGGTCCTGTCATGAAAAAATTTACTATAGCTTTGAGGGAAATTGGAACATACAAGGAAGTGCTTCATTCCAGGTAACAATTCTGATAAGTAACAAACCATGGATTTATTTTATTCTTTGATCATAAGAATGGGAACATAGGTTCTATGGCATATATGTATGAATTCCACCACAAGATACTATATGATTTTGGGTAAACTTCAGTTACTAGTTAGGAGAATAGCATGTTTATTTCGTAACCAAAGGATTGACTTGGGATGAAATAGTTTGGATATACAACTCTCCTTTGTGGGTAGGGTTTGATTCTGCGTTTGGAGTCTAAGACTTGTTAGCTCATTAGTTCACTCTATTAACAAATACAACATTCCTTTTTCTTTGTTATTCGACATATGCCATTCCTTTCTTAATTGGTTTCAAGTTGAGCACATGTTAAATGACAGATTGCTACAGTTTACCAACATTGACTTGCTTGAGGTCAAGGCATCGACAATTGCTATTTCTTCTCGCATATGGAACCTACTGTTTATTTTACCCATGTTTTACTGTAAGATGATAATTGTATTTTAATCAATTTTCCACTTTAAAGATCTATGAAGAACGTGTTTCTCATGCTTCTGCACATTTTAGTATAACCCCACCTCAGAGATGGTCCTTTTAATTTGTCTTATGGCAGGAAGCTAGAAAAAGATTTGACAAGGCTAGCCTTCTATATGACCAGGTACTATTGCATGGTTCTATTCTTGATAAGTTTTCCACTGGATTCAGGGGCAGAACTACAAATTATTGACACTTTTATCTTGGCCCCTTCATTCTTAAAAATGTATTTCCATGTGATCTCATTTGCATGCATTTATGATGAATTATAGTTGTTTGATAGGGCTGAGTATTATTTAGAATGTTTCAGAGCTGAGCAAAAAACTCCCAAACCAAATTGTTAAAATCATTAAAACCGTTAACCCATTGAACCTTTATCTACTAAAAAGATTAATTCCTTTATCATTGTTTGCTTGTTATGCATGTTATGCCACAGGCTCGTGAAAAATTTCTCTCTCTAAGGAAAGGCACAAAGACTGATGTAGCTACCCTTTTAGAAGAGGTATATTGTGTCAGCACATCCACAATGATGTTTGTTGGAAGTTCTTAAATTGAATCTATTATTGTTCATGCATATGACAGGAACTTCATAGTGCACGGTCTGCATTTGAGCAAGCTCGCTTTAATCTGGTAAGTATAAATGTAAAATTTATTTTCTTATTGGTAAGGTTTTTCCTGTAATATTTACCATATTGGTGATACTACTATCCTCTCTCCATCCAGGTAACAACACTTTCTAATGTTGAAATGAAAAAAAAGTTTTGAATTTCTTGAAGCATTTAATGGCACAATGGATGCGCATCTTCATTACTTTAAGTAGGTAGGTCATACGTGGGAATTTTCTTTGTTTCTAATGTGTTCAAACTTTTGTATATTTATGATGAATCTTTCTTTCTGGTAGGGTTATAAGTTGTTGCATCAAATGGAACCTTACATTAATCAGGTTTGTGCAATTAGACAGGGTTACCTGTCAAAACGTTCCTCAAACAATTAAGAGGTGACTGGTCATTATACTTGACTTTCATTACTATGTTGAATTTGTACATCAAAAACATTTTGATATGTGTGATTGTTCTCCATGTTCTAAGATATCGTATCTGGTACTTGAGACTGAATAAATTAATCTCATTTTTTATAGATTTTTGCTTTCCTGGTGATAGGTGCTTCCAGTAATGATTGATGTTGGAACGAATAATGACAAGCTGCTCAATGACCCATTGTGTAAGTAATTGTTGTCTTATTATGAATATATTCTTTACCCCTGCCAATTGTATGTTCGATCTTGAAGATTGATTAATCACATTTCTTCTTGTAATTTGATCTTGATATTCTTGCACTCTGACAGCACTAGTAATTATTAGTCTTTGTCAGTTATTTGGTTTATGTATTGATTGACTCCTGGTACCGAGAACATGATTGTATCAATTTTATGGTTTATATCCTTGTGCAAGAACAGATTTGGGATTACAGCAAGACCGTCTTGATGGTGATGAGTACATAGCAGTCATTGATGAGTTCATGGAGGCAGTGTTTACTCGATGGCCACATGTTATTGTTCAGGTAACTTTTATTATTTCCGTATGATGAACTTTGTACATATGTTTTCACGGGTCTGCCTAAACTTTTACTTTATGTGTCATCTATTTACATATTAAACATTTCAGTTTGAATATTTTCAAAGCAAGTGGGCATTCAAGCTATTGCAGCGATATAGGAATACCTACAGGATGTTCAATGATGATGTCTAGGTAATTGTAATTCTTTTATAGCATTTCCTTTTTTACTCTTCTTTTCTTCTTTTCTAGGTGTTACTAGAAACAATGAGGTACTGGATCTCTGAAAATGATCTATGTTGTTTGTGAAATACTACTAGCAACACAAACTTCTCTACATAAAAAAAATTTCCATGGTATGAATAATTAGATGATTATGCTTCTCTGTTCCTTTGGAACACATGTCAATGCCTCGCCTTTTCTTCATCACCTACAATTTTGATTTGTGATAATTTGTTTCAGGTGTTAAATCTACAACCAAATCAACATGAGGGACCCATGAAAATCAAATTTGAAAGACTTTAAAAAGTGAGAATGTTGTTGGAATCATCTTAGATGAAGCTTGACGATGATATTATGCATTTACATGACTTCTGAGAAGGACATTTACAAACAAACTATTCTTGATTTTGTTACATTTTCAGTTTGTTCCATTTTTACTGCCTTCCCACACACTTCCCGCTCCTTTGCTTAATTTGTTAGTATAGAATATATGTAGACAACAATTTACCAATTTATGCAATTTTAAAATGCAAGAAATATCAAATGAGAAGTTTTAACTTTCTCTTATGTTTTCATTTTCTTGCATTTTTTTGTCCCCTTTATTTCTTGATTTCTTGTAGTTAAAGGAGGTTGCTTTTGCCAATTTTCTGATCCCTTCATCTGTTTCTTTATATCTCTCCTCTACGAATTATCTACTAACACATTTATAAAGCCTCGTATCAGTTTGTTTGCTCTGACACAATTATAAAGCCAAGTTCCTCTTATCCGATGACCTTTTCAAGATGACTTCTTTGTTTCACCAGTTCAGTTCACATGTTCTGTAGTCTTGTGCTTTTCATCCACCTTGCACTTGATGTTCTTCAAGAATCCCCAAATGCCGATTTGGCAAATTACGCTCTTTCCTCAATTTAAGAATGGAAAGTTGCAAATTTTTATCCTTAGGATGATGCAGGCATTTTTTGTGCTAGAAAAAATCAATAGCATTTTCATGGATGTCGTAGACTTGTTAAAATAAAGAATTATTGTACCACAAGTATGCACTCTGTATTATTAACACATGTTATAGTTGTTCCATCTAATAATACTTTCAAATGATCATGTTGACATATGTGCACGTATGGATAACCATTCAAAGGATTCTAATCCCTGTTAACTTAAACGCCTGTAATGCTTGAATCAAGTTTATCAACAACTCAAGACATTTTCAATGTAGATTTTAATATCATAAGCAATTACATCTCTTATAAGTATGGATCTGAAAGGAAACATGATCAACTGAAACATGCTGAACCTTGAAAATGACTAGTTCAGAACAGAAATTCTAGAACTATTTATTAATGCCAGTAAGCAATAAAAAATTATGTACATACTAACTATTGATTACATAGCATCGTCATATTGACTTTTTGCTTCCAAATTTCATGTACCATAGATCTTCATTCCTATTGCCTTCAGTCGACGTTTTAGTTTTGGCACAGGATAGTTTTTGTATATGCTTCAACAATTAAAGCATTATGCTTGGCAAGAGACATAACCAATGCCATATATGAATTACTTTTAGTGGACTTCTCCAAAACCACAGCCACATTCTGGCACACCCTATTCACCATTTCATCTGAGGCGAACCACCAGTTATCTGAGTCCATGAGAGCTTTAAGGTAAAGGGCAGCCCCTGAAGTAAGACACTCTTGATAATCTAAGAGAGCATATGAAAAAGGCTTGCAAAGGGAATGAATTATATGCCTCTTCTTGTCCTCCAGAATTGTTGGATCAATCCTATATCTTGTAATTGTTGGTACAAGTTTCGAGCATGCTTGCTGAAGAGGGAAGGAACTAACACTTGCCGTTAAAATCTTGATAACGGTAGCCATGATGCTATCAATATGAGGAACAATGTTAACTCCATGGACTCGGGCAAGAACTTCATAGAGTGATATTGTGTATTCCCCTGATAAAGAACCTGTTTCCTTGGTTTCAGACACTTAAGCAACAAATAAAGGGATCACCTTGGAATCTAGAACTTTTATATATGATTTGAGGGCTTTCATTGCGGATTTATGACTATCAGCATCCTTGTCAAGATTTGCCAATTCCCTCCGCAATACTAGACTAAGATTTATTCCCATTATTGACCTGCAATCAACCAAATCTAATGGGTTACAAAAAGATTATAGTTTAATTGACTCTCTGTCCAAAATACAAATCAGGCAGTTTACGCAACACATTTCTCAATTCTCTGCTAGAAGTAATATCAATTCTCTGCTAGAACTAATACTTTCCCCGACTAATCATTATAATACAAGGCTTTCTCAAGTAGAATAATTATGAACTTCCGATTTCAACGTGTGAAATTTCTTTTTCTTTGTAACAGTTTCTTAGGAAAGAACATGAGAAAGGGACTATTTCATGGATATGCCCATAAGTAAAAAGGGAATTCAAGCAGGTGGGTTTATATTTATCAGCTATTGAACTCGTAAATTCAAGTATTCAAATCAAATTCAAAATTCAATACGATAAACCCGAAAGCCATTCTTTTTCCTCGTATGTTAACGCATCAGAAACTCGGAATAAACAAGCAAGCTCCTTGAAGACAAAATTAAACGATAACAAAGCCAAAAGCTGAAGTACATCAACCAAGTAAATCCGAAAGAAAGGACATTTGCAAAGGACGAAAATTTTCTTTAAGCGTAGAAGTATCTAACTAAATACAGTAAAAGCAGTACATGGCAACTCGGATATGACTCACGAACACTAAATACATGCATTCAAATAGAAAAAGAAAAGAGGAACAAAAATCAAAATCAAAGTAGCCCAATCACACACATCCCACCAGTTTAAAACCTCTAATGCTTGGTCGTCGTCTTCTTCTTTGAAATGCTCCTAATACCTTCTTCCTTGTCTTTCTTGC
>JANTPM010000002.1:30757807-30769870 GCA_025434745.1 Erythroxylum divaricatum | reverse complement strand
TCTAATTTCTTCAAAATTTTACACTTTCACTTTCTATTTCTTGATTTCAACTTCCATTTCAATCCACTCATCCACTTAAACTTTCATAACCCATACAAATCTATTTGAAACCCAAAGTTATCAAATCAAACAAATCTTTTCTCATCAATTTCTTTAAGGCAAAAATATCTATAACTCCATTCATATACAAAAACTCTTATCAAATTTTCGTTTTCATATTTCTAATTTTCGCTAAAAGATTGGGGTCCAACATGCCGTGCACTCGTCGTAGACCCATGGTGCTTGTACCAAAAACATGCCGAAAAAATACTTTCTTTGAAAGGTGTTCAAAATCTATAAGATAATTAAAGGCCAATCTAAAATCGGATCCTACTAACTAAGTCAAACAAGAATGTTGACTCATTCATTTTACCCGTATTTATCTCACTACAACTTAAGATCATGCCTTAACATTAGTTCTAATGCCACCTTATCATGTCTCGATCCCAAACCAACCTAACTGGACTACAACAAATTCTTTCTAATGATAAGCCCCAATTGCTTAAGCCGCACCCTCGAACTAATTTGAAAAAGATCCGCTTGCAATCAATATGTTCTTATGATCCCTTGCAACGACTTACAGGTTCATTGACTAGCACAAAAGTCTACAAGTATAAAGGTTAATGGGAATTAAGCATCTATTCAAGCTACACAAGCTTCAAAATAAGGGAGGCATAAGGAAAGGCTTGGACAACTTGTGAAAGGTTGACAAAAATTGTTGGAGTTTTATTGACTTGAGAAATAGAATCAGAATGATGCCAGAATAGACATGTAACCAGCATTGGACTCGTCTTTATTGAGAACCAAAAAATTTCTAGAACAAAATTCACACCGATATCATATGTCTTAGTCAGGCACTAGTCATGTAGGATTAATATTTTCTCTCTTTTAAACTTCATAGTTCTGTTTCCATAAGGATTAAATTTTCAAAGTTATTTGATCATTTTCTAGTTATATCATGATACAAATTTTCTTTCCTTTTAGGACTCTATTTCTTAAGTATTTATGTCTATAAAAGGCATCACATTTATACAATCAACAATCAATTAAAATATAATTTGATTTCAGAGCTTTCTTCACTTTTAGTAAGAACTTCCTGTTGGTTCTTTAACAAGAACTTAAAAACAAATCTTATCAACATAATCATTATGACAATCAGACTTTTATTTTTGGATTTGGTTCTAATCATAAGGTTTTGGAGATGATCTTAGGTTTCTAATTCCTTATGATCTAAGGTTTACATTATTTGGTGTCAAAGCTTTAGCTCTTAAAATTAGGTACTATTTATCTTTTAAGAATTTGTCTTCTTCTTTCTTCTTATTTGTGATTTTGTCATTCATTATCCATAATATTCTTTTTTTTGTATTTTTTAATCTAGCATTCACTTTATGTTTTCTTATTCAATCAAAGTTGTTCCATTCACTTTTCTCTTATGTTTTTTAGTTAGTTTACATCGTAAATACATAAAAATAAAAATAAAAAATGAGAAAAATAAGAGAAAAGACATAAAAGAAAAGACATAAAAAATAAAAAATAAAAATGCACATCAAATCTAAATATCATATATTTCCCATGTTATTAAGTGCTCTAGTGTGCTATAAAGTATTATAATCCCTCTTAACTTTAGGAAGTATTCTTAGTTTTTGTTTCATCTTTGTTATCTTTTTGTTAATTTTGCCTCCTTTGTTCTTTCTTGTTGCTTTCACTTCCTTTGTTCTTTCTTGTTGATTTCACTTCCTTTGTTCTTTCTTACTAATTTTTATATCCTATTCTTAGCTTCATTTTGTCATTGTTTCCTCCTTATTTTATAAATAAAAGCTATAACCTTATTATCACGTGTTGTTATGGTAGGACAATTGATATAGTACGTCTTAAAGGGCTTATAATGGAAGTTGACTAGTAAAAGGAAAGAGTGGTTAGAATATCATTGCGAAAGTTGAAATTGACTAAAACATGAGTAGGATAGTAAACTAAACCAAAGTGTGAACATGTAACGGAGTGTGTAAGAAAAAATAATTTGTTTATTACTAATATTTCTTGGAAGGATTAAATATTAGTAGTAGTAGATATAATGCAAAAATTAATTTCATGAGTCAAGAGGTTTATAAAGGCTATCTAAGACATATTCAAGATTTTAAATATGATATTTAATCTTTTAGACTCCCTATTCAGACTTAAGTCTTTTAGTTGAGGAGGAGGAGAGGTGGGTTTCAATTATGATGTGATTAGTTTTAGAAAGGGTAAAAACTTTATTTCATAATGAGATGGAAATTTACATGTGATGAGCTACTAATGTTTCTCATATCTAACAATGTAACTTGTGAACTAAGATATGCTTATCTGTGCTGATCTTATTGAAAACTCTCTAGTTTCTTTCTCTTCAAATAGAGTAGACTACTATTGAAACATATGTCTAATACCAAAAAATTCATGAAAAGGCCTATGGAGAGGCGAGATGGACAAAACTTTGATGGATTAAATTCAGATTTTTCTCCTCTCAATTTCACCTTTTTCATCCCATCATTTTTCATTTGGTGATTCAAGCAAACCCAAAGAGGAAGAGAAGGCAAATCATTTTAAGATCTACTTTGCCAATTTTAAGTTTTGAGACTTCACTTAGTTGATTTCTGTATTTGTCCATGATTAAATAGATATAAAGATTCATTTGGATGTGTAATGGTTTCTGGGATGTTGCTTTGGTGTTACTTAGCATTAACTTTGTTGTATATGACAAGAGAATATCGTGTAGTCGAATTCTGTCTAGGGTTTATTGAACAAGTGACATTGTTTGGGTCATAAATCAACATAAAGACCTCTCAATTTGGTGATTTAAGTTGCCTATGAAAACGAAGACATAGAACTAGAAATATCTAGAAGAGACTTTGACTTAATTTTGGCTTTATGACATAGGAAATTGAGATAAAAAATGGTAACTTGATGTTGCTCTTGTTTTGGAGTAGCTTGGGATATTTAGTCTATATCTCATGATTGGGAAGTTCAAATGATCTGATTGTTATTTTTATATAAACTAGAGACATAAGGGAACAAATGTATAGAAGATCTCAAAACCAATTCAAACGTTTTATATATTTATATTAAGGGACAACTAGAGTATGCCATATGGTTTGTTTTTGGATTGATTGTTCGCCTATCTTAGGATCACTATGGGCTTAGCCCAAATTACACTATTTTGAATTTATTTTCATTTATGATTTTTACTAAATCATATGCGAACCCTTTTTAATGTGTATGGAACTTTTCAAACACCTAGAAATAAATGAAATATGACTTACTATTTGTGAATTGGGTAATTGAACATTGAAATTTAAGACTCAAAATAACACATTCCAAAGAAAACTTATATGTATATAAATGATTTGTATGCATATTTATTGCTCATATGTGTATAGTATAATTATACAAGTAAGATTTTGACACCCTTCTAATGGTGACAAGTTATGAATTTCATGTATGAGCATAGATATGGATTTTATGACTTGAAATGTGTATCATATGGCTTGTCAATAAATGAATTGTGAAACTGGAAAATGGATAAAGGAAAGGTCACAGTGCCTACTCTATTGGCTTAGTAGTGGATAGATGAGCATGCCTATAGGGATATAATGCAGCTGCTGTAGTTTGACATCAATGGTGTCTTAATTTGAGACTATATTATCTCCACAGTATGATGCCTTCAGATATCCACAGTTTGATACTTTTGAGTATCTACAGTTTGATACTTTCGGGTATCCACAGTTTGATATCTTCGAATATCCATAGCTCCCGTTATCCACACCTATAGAAAATATACAGGCTTAACACAGAAAGGAAACTTAACAATTATAAATAAAAAATACAACATGACAACATTAATAATTGGTATTGATGAGCATTTGTATTGGTTGTAATGATGAATTGTAACGATGTGCAATTATATTGATAATTTTTATAAATGAGCATTACATATCAATATTTGGCTTATAAATGTGCACTTTCAGTATATAGATAATATGTTGAAGCATATTTGTATTATGTGCTTTGCTTAAGTATGCCATCATTGTTTACATGAGCATTGTTCATGAATATGAATTTATAATATATGAGTTGTAATATTTCTGAATGTGGGCGACTAAGTGTTTTCCTACTTGGCTATCAAGCTTAACACGGGTGTTAATCCGTGTAGGTTCAAGTCATAACAAAAAATATTATGTGTTATTGCTCATTTGGAATAGGTTTTTCATATGCAATGACTGGATGAGAAGATACTGCAAATGAATCTCAAGTTCTTTTAGAAATGGTAACAAATCAAACAAACCAATTTCTTATGCCTTCATAAGATATTAAATTATTTTAAATAAATATAGTAATCACAACTTATTTTTAATAGCTTTTGTTAATATTATGTTCTTTATACGTTAGGTAAGTTCTATTTCGTTGATTTAAGTTATACTAATATATATTGATTTCTTTTTCCATATCAAGATGAGGGACATCATTTTATATAGTAAGAGGAAGACCTTAAGATTGTTGAGCAAGTTTTATATCTTATAAAACTCTCAACACCCAAGGTATATGGATCGTATATTGTAGTACCGAAAGGTATCATACCTACGAGGATTATGAAAGAACTAATTCGATCCTAACTTTATCTATAGTAACAAGAAATTGATCCTTACTCAACTGCCAAATTTTGTTTGACAATTTATTCTGACTCTCTATTTGTTGTCAAGTATAAGCATGTACAATTTTCACAACTCCAAAATATGCAGCTATTGCTTTGTAGAGCACAACTAACACAAACAAAATTAGTTCGACGCGTGAAGGTAAAAATAGGTGGTCACCTACCCCATCCTCTCCTCTCCTCACCTCTCGTCAAATAGAAAGCCAACGGCTCATTCCCGGAGCAGGCGAGCAGGGAGTCAACCAAATATCAAAAAGAAATCTTGTTGCATTATTTATCATAATTAAAAACATCAATGAGTTGAGTTGAGTCGTAGGTGGTACACGTGCTTACCAATATCCTCCCCTCTACTTAGTGTCCCTATAAAAACGCAACGCAAGCATTCTGTGACTGTGGGGTTAAAATAAAATATCCATCTCAACTATGGCAAGCCAAATAGAAGTAGCACAGAAGAAAAGGGTATGTGTGATTGGTGGCACGGGGTTCGCGGCATCTTTGTTGCTCAAATTGTTGCTTGAGAAGGGCTACGCAGTCAACACTACCGTCAGAGACCCAGGTTGGTGTGTCTAAACTCTAAACTAGTAACATTCTGCTTCTTTCTTCAATGACAACCAACATCTGATATGCCTCTGGGTACCCTAAGCTGCTTATCAGGGCAGGGCAGCCTGAAATTGCAACGTAATTCCTTTGCCAAGAACTTCTGTTGTGGGCGGACGATTAAGAAACTCATCTTCATTAGACCCGTGATTCCGAACATTAATTAATTCTACTTTGTAAGTCCATGAGTACGGATTATCTTAGCACAAACTCTGATTTTGCAGACAACCAGAAGAAGATCTCTCACCTTAGAGATTTGCAAGGTCTTGGAGAGCTTAAAATTTTCAGAGGAGATTTGACAGACGAAGAATGTTTCGATGCTCCCATAGCAGGTTGTGACATTGTCTTCCACGTTGCAACCCCAGTTAATTTTCAATCTGAGGATCCGGAGGTACCAAAAATTGTCCTTGAAAATCTCAAATTTAATTGATGCCGAGTTTCTAAGGTTTCCCTTCTTCGTCTGCAGAATGACATGATCAAGCCAGCAGTACAAGGTGTACACAACGTGTTAAAGGCCTGTGCCAAATCTAAAACGGTTAAGAAAGTCATTTTGACGTCTTCAGCTGCTGCTGTGAGTATCAATACTCTCAGTGGGAATGGGTTGGTAATGGATGAGAATAACTGGACAGATGTGGAGTTCTTGTCTTCTGCGAAGCCCCCAACTTGGGTAACCACTGCACTATACTTTCCAACAATCACTATGCTTGAAATTGAGATCAAATAGACATATATTGTGAAATTCTAAGAGATGGTGGTGAGGTCAACCTGTATCGAAAAATCGTAGATTGTAGTTTAATGTAACGGAATATGCAGGGGTATCCTGCCTCCAAGACACTAGCTGAGAAGGCGGCGTGGAAGTTTGCTCAGGAAAATAACATCAATCTCATAACTATTATCCCCACTCTGATGACGGGTTACTCTATTGCATCCGATATCTCTTCCAGCATGGGCCTTTCCATGTCACTGATTACAGGTACTAAATGAATCTAAACTTAAACACAGATTAACAGCCAGCAGAGCCTTCACTCTCTCACCCAGGAATTCATAGGGAAGAATTTTCACGACTTGCAGGGAACGAATTCCTCATTAATGCCTTGAAAGGCATGCAAATGCTATCAGGTTCGATCTCCATTACACACGTGGAGGATGTTTGTCGTGCCCATATATTTGTAGCTGAAAAAGAATCTGCTTCCGGTCGATATATTTGCTGTGCTGCTAATACCAGTGTTCCTGAGCTTGCCAAGTTCCTGAACGGTAGATACCCTCAGTATAAAGTCCCAACAGAGTAAGCAGCCAGCCTTGGCACTGCAAAATCTGTAATTATTTCGGCTATATCTTTGCGTCTCAAAATGTTTCTTATATCTGTGTGTTACAATGACAGTTTTGGAGATTTTCCTTCCAAAGCCAAGTTGATCCTCTCTTCACAAAAACTTCTTGATGAGGGCTTCTCTTTCAAGTATGGGATTGAAGAGATATATGACCAAACAGTAGAGTGCTTCAAGGCCAAAGGGTTGTTGAATTGAAGGCTTTTATCCATTCTCCCCTGAGTTATTAGTTTTGTGATTGTGCTGTGGCATTGGCCTTGAGATGCTCCAGCTTTGTGCCTGTTGTCATATAATAATGCAACGTAATTACTACTAGAATTATGGAATTGAATGCAATCTATTATATTTGCATTTTATGTGAGTTGCTATCGCCCTCCCTTGACATAAATTGGATAAAAGAGGTCAAAATCAAATGAACAAACGTTAAATTAGAGCTTTACATATTATATTAATTTATCATATGACAAGTATTTCTTCGTAAAAACTTCCCGCTTTATGAGAGGTTATAAATTATACACTCTTTCTTTGTATTTTGCAAAGAGACTAACCAATTACTTCAGAACTCAGCTCACTGAAATTAGAATGTAGTTTCTTCTCCAGGGTGGGCTAAAACTGAATTGAGCTACTAGCCTACTACTTGGGGTCGAAGAAAAATATCATACACGGGAGTCTGCGAGAAGAATGAAAACATTAATACTCTTTGGAAAAATCCACAAATTTTCATTCATCTGCCATTCAAGAAGAATGAAAACATTAATCCTTCCAATGCTCCTCATCCTGACATGAATTTTGTGTAAATTTACAGCCTTATTATTGAGTATGGTCCATTTATATTTATTATTGAGTATGGAGCTTAACCCTACTACCACAATATGCTGTTGCCCATTTACCCAACCTTCAGTCTCGATGATGGCCAGAGACAGGTATGCAATGGGTGTTTAAAAGGTTGGTCTCTGTCGTCTCCAAGCTACACCAGTTGTTGACACCATCGCTTTGCTTTGGAAGAGGACAGAAGCTCCAACCTTCACGTAGGCTAAGGAATTTCTGTTGAAAGGCAATCGCTGGAGGTATTCCTGTTTAAGCTTCCGCTTGTTTACATATATATATTATGGGGATATATATGTTGATTTCTGCATGTGTTATACGATATGTTTGTATGAAATGCATGGTGTAGTTTTCATTCTGATGATTTAAAGTTATCACAAGAGGAGTGTACCATCTTATTCCATCAAGGATTAATTGAGCGCACAAAAACAAAATGGGTGGGTCAAGATTTCTAAGTAAACAAAAGAGTAGAACAAAAGAGAGGAAAAATGTGGTTGGTAATTGATTATATATCTCTGAATGCATTCCTTCAGGATTAAAAATTCTTACTACCAAAGATCAATACTCATGAAGCAACGTAATGTGTAGGCCCCTTTTTTCTGACAAGAGCTTCTGTAGTATTATATTTATAATAAAGGTTTGTTGAGGGAATATACCAAAAACAAAGAGAAATATGCCACGAATAAAATTCTGTTACAGTTTTTCAATAGTGTCTTTATCATCTTGCTCAAGCATAGTTGGTCTCCCACAATAAACTTGGTCTTGAGATAAACAGATCGTGTTGCTGATAAAAGTTTTGTAACGATGTCTTGTTCTTAAGTTAGAATGTAGCATATTGAGAGGTCTTCGTGAACTACTTTCTCCCCTACAAAGTGCACATATATTCTATGTGGTTTGTCCAGAGTGAAAAACTGGATTATTAGCTAAAGCTGCAGCTCCAATGTTATCACACCAAATCAGAGGTGACCCTTCAATATGAAAATTGATCTCTTTGAGCAATGGCATTATCTATTCAGCTTCAGCAGCAGTATGAGCTAAAGCGCGATACTTAGATTTGGTACTCGACCAAGTTACCATTTGTTGTTTTCGAGAGGACCAGGAAATTAAAATACCACCAAGATAGACACAAAAACCACTAGTAGATCTCTTGTCATTCGAATCGCTCCCCTAGTCCGAATCTGAGAAGCAGTCAAACGAAAGTGATGAACTGGACGAATGAAGAGGTTATGGGAGGCAAGTACCTTTGAGATAGCATAGCAAGCATTTGCAAGCACCCCGGTGAAACTCAGTTGGTTGTTGGAGAAATTGACTGACTGAGTTGATTGACCATATATGAGATTTTAGGGAGGGTGAGAGTGAGGTATTGCAAAGCACCAATGGAGAGTCGGGTTATCAAAAGAGAACTATCATGACAACTTAATTTTGTAGACAAGGCTGTCGGAGTGGATAGAGGCTTAGCATGCAGCATATTGGTATGAAAAATAATATAATGTAAGTATTTTATCTAAGAGAGGTGCAAGCCATTGGACATGTGGGTAACTTGTATGCCCATAAAGTAATTAAGGGAACCCAAAAGTTTAAGAGAAAATTTGGATGAAAGGAAATGAAAGAGTTGTTGAATAGTGGAGTTGTAGTTACTTGTTACGATTATATCGTTGACATATACAAGAAAAAAGAGAAGTGTAGAGCCATTCTTGTAAAAGAATAGAGAGGAATTAGACTAAGATTTTTGAAACCCCCAGTCAAGGAGAGTTATTATGAGGCGTTGAAACCAAGCTCTTGGAGCTTGGCGAAGACCATAAATGGCACAATGAGACGACAAATGAAGTGAGGATGCTGTGGATCAACAAAATCATCAGGTTGGGTCATATAAATTGTCTCAAAAAGGTTCCCATGTAAAAATGCATTGGAGACATCCATTTGGTATATATGCCAATTATGGGTCACAGTTAGAGTAAGGATTATACGGATTGTACTTGGCTTAATAACATGGCTATAGGTTTTAATAAAATTGATACCAGGTGTTTGGGTAAATCCTTTTGGGACTAAACAAGCTTTATAACGGACCGTGGTGCCATCAACATGATATTTAATCCGAAAAACCCATTTGGAGCCAATGATTTTTTGTTTGGGATAAGGAGGAACTAAGGTCCAAGTGGAATTTTGTTGAACGACTTGAAACTCTTTAGTCATTACTTGCTTCTAGTAAGAATTGGCAAAGGCTTCATCAATAGTTTTGGGTTCAAAAGTAGGTGGATTGAGGTGAGCGGTGTAAAATTTAGGCTTATAGATGCTATATTTGGCTCTAGTTTGCATTGGGTGGGTGTTAAGGGTTGGTGGGCCAAGGATAGAAGGAGGAAGGGGCCCATTGAAACATAATTGAGCAATGAGTGGAGCTCCTAACTTGTCGTGTGAAAGAAAAGATAAGGGGGAAGAGTTTGCCACAGAGTTCTCTGGTATGACCGCCTGAGGAGTGGAAGTTAACGATGAAGACAGATGAACAAGAGGATAAGGTGAAGGAGATAAAGCAATAGAGAATCTAGGAGGAGAGGAAAGGAAAGAGGAAGTGTATGAAAACTCAGATTCATCAAACCGAGCATGGGGAGTGATGTAAACATGACTAGTAGAGGAAAGGCATTGGTATCCTTTGTGATGGGAACTATAGCTGAGAAACAAGCATTTAGTGGTATGAAAGGAAAATTTATTTTTATTATAAGAATGGAGAAAAAGATAACATGAGCAACCAAAAACCCAAAGAAAGGAGTAATCGGGAAGATGATGAAATAATAACTGGTAAGGAGAAGAATTATTGAGAATGGGGGTTGGCATGCAATTGATAAGATATACAGTAGTATCAAAGGCATATCACTTAAAAGATAATGGAAGATAGGCTTGTGCAAGGAGGGTGAAGCCTGTTTCAGTATGATGTTGATGTTTGCGTTTAATCCAACCATTTTGGTGATGAATGTAAGGAGATGGTAATTGATATCGAATGCCAAGAGAGGTAAGATATTTAACGAATAGGCGATATTCATCCCCCAATTAAATTGAAAAGTTTTAATAGCAGTATTAAACTGTCGTTCAACTTGAGTCTTAAAGATAGAAAATACAAAAATAGTTTGAGACTTGTAATGTAATGGAGAAATCCAATGGAAGCGAGAGCATTAATTTAAAATAGAGATATAATATTAGTAGCCTTCAAGTGTAGGCACTGGGGAGGGTCCTTAGAGATCAGTATGAAGAAGTTGGAGGGGAGCAAATGCGTTGTGAGTAGACAAAGATGTAGATAACATATGCATTTCACCATATTGACGTGCAGAACAGAAAGTGTAATTCTCATTAACAAAAATTGTATTAAAAAATTTTGGATAATGTTTGCATAATGGCAATGGTTGGATGTCCAAGCCGATGGTGCCATAAAGAGGAGGAAAGAGTAGTGGAAAGAACATGAGGAGAAGTCGGTGAGGACTGAGAAAGAGATAGTTGTTAGAGGCCACTTTTAAGGAACCTTGCTGAAGAAATTTCCCATGATCTTATCCTTCAGAAAAAAAAAACATTATAATGAAATTCAATAACACAGTGAGTATCCCATGTAAGATGAGAAATGGAGATAAGATTAGTATGCAATTGAGGAGCATAAAGAACATGAGAAAGAGATAAAGAGTGAGGGGAAGAGAACAGCTGAACACATCCTGTGTAAGTAATGGGAATACCATGACCCTTGCCTATGGTCAGCTGCTCAACACCAAAATAAGGGTGAGTGACCTGAAGATTGGAAGTGGAACTAGTAGAGTGATTAAAAGCTCCTGAATCAAAATACCATTCGGGGTTTTGGACCGACTGGGGTGTAGCTATCATGGCACTGAAGGTAGGGGGAGGAGAAGGGGATGACGACTTGGAGAGAGGTGTGTGATAGTGTGGAGGAGAGGAATAAGTAGGGAAAAATGGTTGAGGTGGTCTAGGATGGGTGGGAAGGGATGGGCTGAATGGTGCAAAGCCTTGGTAATGTGCATCAAATTGAAAATAACATTTAATAGCTGAGTGGACAGGACGATAACAAACTTGATAAACAAGCCTCTAATTCCTTCCACGACCACGATCACGACCTCTGTAACTGCCGCGAGTATTGCCTCCTCTTTCTGAGAAAGTAAGTGAAGATGGACGAACATTGAGTGCAACAACGTTTGTAGTGAGACGAGATAAATCAACAGTAGTTGCAGCAACTAAATGTTCTAGTCGTAACTAATGATTAACCAAAGAGGCTTGTACCTCTTGTAATGAAGGTAGATTAGATCTGGATGTAATATTCACAACTACTAGATCATATTTCAATCTAACTCTAACAAGTATCGCCATAATTAAATCTTCTTGAGAGAGTGCAGATCTAGCAACTGTCAATTAATCAGAGATGGACTTCCTCTTAGCAACATAACTAGTGAAAGAAGAAGCACCTTTCTTCATGTTTTGCAATTGTGCCTTTAATTGTAGAACCTTTTTGAAGTGAATCACACGTTAATATAATGCTTAGAAAACGATATAAGAATGCACGAGAAGGGGGGGTTGAATTGTGTATTCCCCTTTTTGAAAAATTCTTTC
>JANTPM010000002.1:30716973-30730793 GCA_025434745.1 Erythroxylum divaricatum | reverse complement strand
ATTCCAGGGATTTTATCTTTATGATTAATAATTAAATAATTAAAATGCACAAAGATAAAGAATGCCTTTTATTGAATGAAATAAATTTTATACAATTAAAAGTACAACCAAAATTGGCTACAAGGGCATAAACCAGCATCAACTTCATCTTCACACATTAACAAATTTTCAAACAAGAGACATTTCATTGAATACTTAATATGCATCAACAAATCATTCCAACTTCACAAGCAATTTTTTTTCCTAAACCTTCAAACAGTAGCACAAGTATGTTAAATATTCTTAGCCATTCATAAATAACTCAAACATACAAAATAAAATACTCAAACATACTAAAAAAAACTCAAATTAATCAAACCACATTGAAATACTATACCTCCACGAGTTCGCCAAAGGAGAAGAAACCCAGCTTCTGACACACCGTCAAACTCCTGCCAACGTCGATGACAACGCACAACACCTTCACCGGAGAAGAAATTAGAAAACGCAGGAGAAGAAGAATGAGGAAGCAGAGTCGATGGTGGAGTTGGGGGAGGGACGCACGGGTGTGTTTTAACTTAACTAACGTTCACCCGCAACTATACGATGACATATTGGTTTGGAGAGTTACCGACAGAATTTTCTGTCCCTACCATTCTGTCGGAAAAAGTCCAAAATTTAACCTTTCTGTCACAAATTCCCGTTTTAATTGCTGACAACATTTTTTGGTCGCTAAATTATATTTTTCACCAACTTTTCCGACGAACAACAAAAACCATCGCAATTTTGTCGGTATTTTTTGTCGCTAATTTCAACTTTTCTTGTAGTGAAAAAATACCATCATTTCCTTGTATTCACACTATTAGCATTAGCTGTGTTCCTTGATACATCTCCTCTCTTAGTTAATAACTCATCTCGAGCATTCAGTATATCCTCTTCCACTAATAACTATCATTGGGTTTGGCTCTGTTTTATCAGATGGTCTGCTCCTTTGGTTTGTGATTTCTAGTCCATTTAATCTGTAAGGAGGATGCATTGGGTTGATCTGGTGTAAATAAGAACTTTGCCCATATAGTTTTAATCTGAGAGCAGAGTTCTTCAAAGTTTAAATCTCCCTGTTCTTTTAGCTCACATATAGTTATCCATGCTAGTGGATTCTTCCTATTCCTCACGCACAACTGATCATAAAAAATTCTTATAGATTGCTTGCATTTTCTGCACTATTGTTTGTGGCAAAGGGAGGATAGCACACCAAAATCTTTCAGTGCTAGATAAAGTAAACCTCACTAATTTATATATTCCAACATAATGTAATTTTCTTGCAGGCCGTTGCTAAAATCTTTTCACCATTTTGTCAATAAGGGTTGATAATCTTAAACTAACTTGACGGAATTTAGAATCAAGAGGCACTTACAAGTATTTTACAAATAAGGGATACCATAACTCAAAGGCGTCTATTTTTTTTTCTAATTTAGTTCTAAACATTTTAAAAATTTCAATATAGCGATTAACCTTTTAAAACTTATTCAAACGGTTATTTTTGAAGATATGATATGTCTACCAAAATGTTAGATGGATATTTATTTATTAGTTATATTAGTAAAAATTAGTATTTTGAATTAAATTGTTAAAGTTTTAAATAAGATGATATGATATGTCTATCAAAATATTAGATGGATATTTATTTATTAGTTATATTAGTAAAAATTAGGATTTTGAATTGAATTGTTAAAGTTTGAAATAGTTGGTCACTGAATTGAAACATTTTAAAAATTGAACACTAAATTTAAAAAAATTACAAATAATGGCAATTAATTATCCCTACAAGTAATGGTCCCAAATTTCAAATTCGTACGGTATCTTTCGTTTAAGTTCATTGAATTTGATGCTCTTATTATTTAAAAGTGTATATCTTAATTAGAAAAAGAGATTTTTTTTGAAAATATAAAATGAGAATATTTTCAACATAGATCTCATGTGAATGTCATTTTTCAGTCGGAGTGAACTTTATACATAAATAGAGACTCTCAACCCTGGAAGTAAGTAGCCCCATCTGCGAATTTCAGAAGAACGGACGGACAAGAGATAGAAGAAGAGAGGAAAGTGGGAAAAGCCCGTATGCTCTCTTGAAGTTCTCTTCCCGACACCGTAAAAGCTGAAACCCACTTGCCCCATATTCAAATATATTATTTCCATCAAAGGTTAGCTCACTGCTATTTTCATAATCTCCCATTTAACAGGTGTTGAGGCTTGTATTTGCTCTCTGACATTAAATGGAATAAAGTGGATTTCTTTGTCTTCTCTTTTTTGACATTTTGGGAGGAACCTTCTTGTTTGCAGTAATGTTGTGGGTCCTTATAGTTGAACTGCTTTATCTGTGCACTATCCACAAAGAATAGGTTCTCTTTCTTCTGTGCTTTTTAGCTACATTTGTCTGTTTTCTTTTTTCTTTTTGGTGTGAAAGGACTCTCTTCGAAAGAGTTGATGCTTTTCTTCTATACTTCATACCTTTTCCCTATCCCCCCTTCTTTTCTTGCGGGCAGTGTATAACAGGAACAAGCAAGATCTGATGTGCGGATTGAGCGGCCTTTATTCCATTTTCATCTCCTATATGGCTATAAATGGAGTTTCTTTTGGTCATTGCAGGAACACATTCCCAATAGATCTCAAGCATAGAAGTGTACCAATTGCAATTTTCTTGGTGAAAAACAGTCAGCTTCAATACATATACTATGAGCTCTGGTGAGTCTCCGTAGCCATTTCATTCTCTCCTTGACAGATGCATCAATTGCTTATTCACGATTGCTAAACTTTGTTTTCTTTGATTATGATATTTCATGCAGGTAGTAGAGTCAGTGTACAAACGTTTGAGTTTGGGAGAACGCACGTGGTTAGGCCTAGAGGAAATCACCAGGCAACTATTGTTTGGCTGCATGGTCTTGGTGATAAAGGTTCAAGGTATTCGGCTAGCTTTTGTTTCTGCTGATGCTGGCATTTATTTGCCTTCCTTTGATTTACTTTCCCTTTCCTGTTCAAGTTGAGCTTCTGCACTCCTTATTTTAAAGCGACATTTGGATGTAATCATAGCAAAGGCTTGTAGAAATAGAAGAGAAAAAATAACAATCAAAGGAGCTAGCAGCTTCTGTAGCTTTCTTTGCTTGGCAACCTGCCTGATAATTCTACTGTATGGGCCTGGAAAAGGATTCCTGGTACTGAATAGAGGGTTGATATGAGGAATGCGTTTGACAATTCTTACATTTTTTTGGATTGACACTTGATGACTTTTCCTTCCTATCAGGATTAAGACTAGAAGTAATAATTATTCACTTAAATACATGTTCAGACATTGTCAATGATGTTTGATGAGATTTTGTTCTTTACTCTTCATCTGAGATATGCAGTGCAAGAGAATTGTATACTTTTGTTTGTTAGGTTTCTCCTGACATACTAAAGAGAGGAACCATTGATCCATTGTTTGGTTCAGATGTGAAATTGTGATCCATTAGAGTTCATGTTTCTCTTTAGAAGATTCTTGATATGGCTGATGAGATGGGAGACAGAAACTTACCCATTTAGTGTATTATAATGCAATCGCTTGTCATTTTTGGCCATGTACTTTTGTAATATAGTTCACATAGTGGCATCTTATTCAAAATTCTGATATATCAACACTTCCAAAGGGGGGCAACTTATTCTGTAACTTGAGGCCTTTAGACAATTTATTTTCTGTAGTGTACTAGTACAGTATCGTGAATGCTTAGGTATTGTAGCTTGAAATATGACCAGGAAAAATCAATTTGGAATATTGGTACTGTCATAAATTTTCCTCTTTACTATTTAATTTAATTTAATTTGAGGCCTTGTACACAAATATGAGCACACCCTCAAATCGTCGTAGGGATTTTCATAGATACTTATTATGGTTTCAAAATTCTGCAACTGATTCCAAGGTGTCTTATTACCTGTCTTGTTTGTAGCTGGTCCCAGCTCTTGGAAACTCTTCCTCTTCCAAATGTAAGGACGATTGCATTTTAACTCAGTTCATAGGATTATGTTGCAGACATACATGTAAACATGCTTCACTGATTGCAGAAAGAAACTGATTATATTGTTCATTGCAATCTGATGTGGCAGATTAAATGGATTTGCCCAACTGCCCCAATAAGGCCAGTAGCCATATTTGGTGGATTCCCAAGCACTGCTTGTAAGAACTCATTCGTTCAATCTTGTTTTCATGCTAACAAATCAACCCAACTCAGATTATAGTTGGCTGTATTGTTTATCATTCATGCTGTGCTTGATGAACGTAACAATTAAGAAATGATTCTTTTTCTTGTGGATAGGAAGGAAAGAAGATCACAGATTAAGATTTGTTTGATATTTGTGGCCATTAATAACTTTATTCGAGTTTTTATCCATAATCTGTGAACTAAATTCTAAAGTTGTTTAACCATACTTTGTTTTCTATGAAGTCTTAATATTTAGATTTACAATCCTATTTTCCTATTCAGTTCTTCCTTTCTCTTCCCCTCAACAAAATAGTAATGTCAGTATGTCTTGACTTATTTTGCTTGTAGCAAGGTTGATGTATTTTGTATGACATGCCTCAGGGTTTGATGTTGGTGATTTATCAGATGATGCCCCTGATGATTTGGAAGGGCTGGATGCTTCAACTACACATGTTGCCAATCTGTTGTCGACTAAGCCTAATTGCAGTAAGTGACATCTGCAGCTTTTGAGACTCTTCTTCTAGATCCATGGCTACAAGTTACATGGATAGATTATTCCATTTAGTTAAACTGCAGCATATTCACTTGAATGCTTGCATTTGGAGTTTTTTAGGATTCTGTTTGGAACTTGCAGATCCTCATTGTCTTTATGTTTGATTTAAGTCATTGGATAAGGTCAAAGTCTTTTGTTTAGCCATTGCATTTTCATTTCAACTCAGTACGCCATTTTTTAAATGATTTCCTCCATGGACTTTTTAGTATTCATGAATATACTATATAGTTTTTCCAATTTAAGTAATTTCTAAATTCATATGTTTCTATTTTTCTTTAAAAAATTGTTATTGCCCTATCTTACGAATTGAGCTCTATAATTTTTTCTGTAAATACTTCCTTTTTTTTCTAATACAAATTGAATGAGCCGAACGAATCTATAAAAGAGTACCTTACAGCAGCTACCCCAATTTTAAGTATGATGCGTCACACTAGTTTGCCTTTGTGAGAATAGAAACGTCCCAATGAGTCAGTTCTATTCATCTCACATTCATTTCAAACTCCTTGCATGGTCTTAATTCTTAAGTAGGCTAATGTGAATTTTTTATGGGGGGTGTGGTTACAGATACATATTGGAAGGCAAAGAGCTGGAGTTTTACACGAAGAAGAGGAAGAACGACAAGGAAGCTGGTGCTGCCAAAGTTTTATCTATGAGACTTTTGTTTTCACCTTATATTCCTTACTTTTGGAACATTTTGAGCAGTCAAGACACATAGGTCCAAATAGTGCTATGATTAAACTTTTGGTTATAATACTTATATTTAGCGATGTGATTTGTTCAATTAAATGGTGCATTTTTTTACTTTGACATTAATTAGTGTATTATAACATATTTGCGAATTGCAATTAAATAATACATTGTCTGCAGGTATGAAATTCTTGTAATATATGAATAATTATTAAAATTAATGATATAATAAAAAATGAAGAATTATTAAATAAATAAAATTTATAAATAATATTGAATAGTTATTAAACAAATAAGATTAAAAAAATTGTATTTTAAAAATAATTATTAAAATTTAAAAATTATTAAATTAATATGATTTTAAAAAAAATTAAAATAATAATAATAAAAATGTCGCGGAAGACATTTCGTGACGTTTTTAAAAACGTCGTGGAAGACTTTTCGTGACGTTTTTAAAAACGTCACTGAAGACCTTCCGTGACGTTTCCAACAAAACGTCGCAGATTCCTTTACATTCTGTGACGTTTTACAAACGTCGCGGAATGTTAGAGATTCTGTGACGTTTTTTAAAAACGTCGCGGATTGTTCAACTTTTTAGTGACGTTTTTCGAAACGTCGCGAAATGTCAACATTTTTTGCGACGTTTTTTATAAAACGTCGCGGAAACCTTTTGTCTACACCACATTTCGCGACGTTTTTTGTGACGTTTTTTAAAACATCGCAGAATACATTTTGCGACGTTTTTGGGACATTCTGTGACGTTTTAGAAACGTCGCAAAATGCCTTGTTTTCTTGTAGTGTAATCACGTAATCCTAATTGAAATAGATAAAAGTTGAGTTGTAATATCTTGATTTCTTAAAACTACTCATAACTACTCAATTGCATATGAAGCAATCCTATAAATAACTACTAACAATTAAAATCGCTCATCAATTTCTTATTAATTTGATGCTTATAGGTCTATTATTGTACTAGTTCTCACTACACAGAGTGAATCAATCCAATCTCTTAATCGAAATTGATTATAAGCAATCCTATGGATAACTAATAAGCAATTAAGACCTCTCTTCAATTGCCTATTAATTGGATGATTAGAGGTCTATTATAGTACCAGCTCTCACTATACAACATATCATAAGTGAATCAATCCAATCTCTTAATTGAAATTGATTATAAAACAATAAGCATCATAAGCATATTTATCAAATTAAGAATATAAAGTTCAACAAATATTATTAATTCAAGAGTAATTCCTAAAAAAGGAATTTTGCAATCCATTGACATAACTAAATATCCAAATCTAGTCGTCATTAATATTTAACAAGTAAATAAGATAAGAGATAAGAACAAAATTTTGAATTCCTCTTTTTTTGTGATAGAAAATATTTTACCCCTTTTTATGTTTCTTCATCATTTTCAAGTGTCTCTGATGACTTTAATTGCCTTTTTTTTAATTTTATCGCTTCTTTTTTCAATGTAGCCTTCACAATATTCTTATATAGTAACAAACTAGGTTTTTGAGATATACACAGTGTAATACCCTAAGTTAGGAGTTAGAATATTAAGGAATTAACAATGCATTGTATGCTTTGCATAATTGAGTATCCACTGATAAGTGCATATGTATTTTTGACACATACAAATAATTGTACATGCATTCATTCTCATTTTCTGGGTATAATGGATTTATAAATATGATTTGGCAATTTGGTCTATTTCAGGTATTTCAGAATTTTTGGTGAATTTTAAGAATTTCTGAAAATTTTGGGAGTATTTTAGATTAGGAACAAAAGACAAATGACATTATGAAATGTGGCAGCCCTATATGCATGACTTATAGCACTTCTATGTGCATGACAAATGGCTCACATGCAATGGGGCCATGTGTCAATGAATTAAGAAAACACGTAAGCATGTGGTTTTGAAACGCAAAATTCTATAGCTCTTTGTCGTTATTCGATTTTGTTTTTTCTTTGTTCTTCATTCAACACTGAAACCCTGTTCTTCACTGTCAAAGCTAAGATTTTGCTGAAGAAGCAAGTAAGTTGTGTTATAGTTTCCAGATATTGTGTAAATGAATTTGATGTTGTTATAGCATTGGAAATGAGTACATGCATGAATGGATAGCTTCGGTGATGCCTAGGATGCATTATATAAAATTGGTGTGAATTAAAAAATGTGAAGAATGTGTGTCTAAGATTATGAGAATTGAAGTTTATTGTGATTTAGTTAAATACAAAAAAATGTGGTATAGAATCGTGTGACTATGGGTTCTACATTGGTTGTGGTTTGAAAATAAAGTTACAGTAGTAAGAGAAAGTTATTGATGGTGATATACAGGTGAGATTCAATTTTTAGTGTTTGACTTGAATCTTGCATTTTGAATTATTTTGGAGTAAGGTGAGTTAGGATGGGAGTAGAAATGCAATGGATATAAGTTAGAAATGTTATAGAAATGCAGAATATATGATTTAGGAGTGAGAAAGTCTGGAAAGAAAGGAGGAAGAAGGTAAGAAGATCTGTGATTTCTAGAAAATGGAGTGCACGATCATGACTCTGGTGAAGAAAGTCAGAGTGCCCGATCGTGCACCAACACCATCATGACTTTCCACTGGTAAGTAGCGTTGCACAATCGTGCTCATGCATGATCGTGCACCCGAAGGGTGACTCACCTTGAATACTTTTTTCTTCTTTTGACTATAACTTTGTCATCCGACCTCCAAATGACTTAGGACTTAAACCAATAGTCTTTTAAAACATTGTTCTACCTCTCCATAGAAATTTATAGTCTTCTGAGTTGATTTGAAAAATATTGATTGAATGAAATGGAGGGAATCTATTGGAATAGTATGACATGGAATATTTCACTAAACATACTTTAGTATTTTGACTATATCTTGATCTGTGGATCTTCAAATGAGTTGATTCTTGATTCATATTAAATTAGAGTCATAAATCTACAGATTGTTTGAAGATATTGAATTCTAATTCTACCTCTAAGAATTTCAAAATCTGATTTGAAGTTGAGATAAGAATTCTATGGGAGCTTAAGAATAGTTTGAAATCTTTTGAGAATTGTTTCACATGATTGAATAATGTGACAAGATTAGAATAAGAAACCCGTAATTGTCATGAACATACATCATACATATTCAGTATACATGAATGTGCATAAATGAATTCATAATCGTGCACAATAGTGATATAGTATGTGTTAAATGTTATAGAGGAACACATAAAGAGACCGCTTCTATATATTGCCGAGACTTTAAGGCAATAAGAGAAAAAAGAGTAATAGTAAGTAATTTAGATGGTCTCATTTGTAAGTAATTTTTGAGTATTTGTAAGTAAATTTTGATAGTTTTACTTTATATATTTTCTTTGCGACAGATTTGAATTCATTGAATGATTTGCAAAGCTGTAAGAATGTTACATGTTTGAATACATGGTATGAAACCAATGATTGATATGTGTATTGAATTTCAGACACTTTTGTTTCTGAAACTGTTATGTCCTAGTTATAAGTAAATAGGCATACCTAAAAGGGTCTGAAGTGCTCCTGAGATACTTTGGTGTCAAGATTTTTGTCTCTCATGTGACACTTCTGTGTCGACACTTCGGTCTCTCCTGTGACACTTCGGTGTTGAGACTTTTGTCTCTTATGTGACACTTTAGTGTCAAGACTTCTGTCTCTCCTGTCTATGACACATCAGTGTCTCTTATTATGAATACTTTAGTCTCTCCTGTTTATTGATACCAATCATGGTATCTCCTATATAAGTCCTGTTACCCACTTTTGTAAATGGATTAGCAGTCATCTAGTTTTGTATTATGATACATGATGATTTTGATATAAATAAAATCATGTTTTGATTTGAAGGGTTTATACCCTCTTTTGATATTCAGTTCAGTTATTTCTACAATTTGTTCTAAAATACATTATGTCTGAATTGTTGTTAAGACAATCTTTTAATGCCTGCTTCTGCTATAACTTAATTTAGTATTATTAATTGTCAGTTTATGCATATATTAGTTATTACTCACTAAGCTATATGTTTAGCACAGTGGATTTACAATGTGTAGGTTCTGAGAGAAGATTGTAAAGACTAGGATAAGTCAATCGCAATGGCCAAAGGAGTTTGAGATTTGTTTTGATACAGATGTATTTTGAGTTTTGATTTTGTCTTGTATCTAAAATGTATGAATTTATTTTTGTTTATAAGTTTGTAATAACTATATTTTAGGTTGGTTTTTGATTTTGAACAAGTTTGTATTAAGTTCAATGTAATATAATGTATGTCTGGTTTGCATTGATCTATGGGAGACTTAGACTGCTTTGCTTTGCTATGCTTCGGTTGGTTGGTTCTGCTCAGTTTAGTTCTATTTGTGTTCTGTATGGCAACCATACATCCTTCCAGGGGGTATGTGGGTGTCACACACAAGCACTTATTGGTCATGTAGGTGATTGTATATCTTTATAAACACCTCAATTCATGACTTTACATGGTAACAGAAGCTTACACGCATAACATAAATGATTGTGTATATCAAAATACATTAGCATATAACTTTATACGACATGAACTGTATCTTCGAAGCTCCACACATTTACAGTGACTATTAATTAGAGCCTACTGTATATTTATATTTATATATTTATACTAAGCTGACAATGGCGAGTGCTAGGACTTATTTGAAATTAATTGAAATGAACAATTCTTTTAAAAAAGATTTTTTCTGCAGTATTTGATCTTTGAATAGGAAAAAGAGGGAATCTTCAGGGTCCTAAATAAATTGGTTTATTCGAAAAAAAGCTTTGTTCTTTGGACAATCTATCTCATATCTAGTACTGCATAGTTTATGGACTTGTTGAGAATGATTCTAATCTAGTTCATAGACTATTATAAGTAGAAGGCGCTTTGGTGGGATCCTCACAGATAGAAAAATATTACAGTCGGGGGGTTTTGGTGAAATTGGTAGACAATGTGGACTTAATTGGATTGAACCTTGGTATGAAACTTACTAAGTGATAAATTTCAAATTCAGGGAATAAGCTCTCATCAAGCTTGAGATAGGATTGTCTGGTTTGTTGCTTATCAAATGGATTGTCTGGTTTGCTACTTATCAAGCTTGAGATAGGATGATTCATTATCAATATAATTATTTCGTCTGTCTTTATGACATTCTTATTCTGATTAGTCCAATATTAATTATAACTCATGCTAAGCCTTGCTAGGGAGCTTAAGAAACCCTCTTTTTGCTCGCCTTTCACCTATCTCGTAGACAGGTGGATCTGATTTTATCAACTAACACTGTTGGCCCCAGAAGCAGAACCCCATATTTCTCGACTTATCATGCTACCCCCTGCAAGCTCAAATAGAACGTGTTGATTTGATTTGATAAACGGGACCACCACCCCTTAGCATATTGCCCTCAGAAGCAGAACTTCATATTTCTTACAGAAAATATCCTCGAAAACTTTTGTGATCATTCCAACTGGTCAAAATTTAGCACAAGAAAATTCAAACTTATTGACCTAATGATAGGGGAGCCAGCGACTGACCCTTACTTATTTTATTTTATTTAATAGCTTATAGAATCTCCCACTCATTTGACCTGAAGTTGTCTTACCAAGAAGAGGAAGATTTCGTGTAAGGGCAATCCATCCTAATCAATCGAAATTCATAATGACCATGTGTCTCAATTTCTCCAATTCTTCCATTCCATACCACACTTTCATTTGAATATGTCTCCTCTTAGTCTATGAAAGCAGTTATCACCTAAAAACGTACTTGAAAGTACCAAAAATACTATAAAACTCTTAATAACAAACAAAACAAATTAAATATGGGTATATAAAATAGACAAATAATTTTCTCTCAAATATTTTCATACTTGGATATTTGCTTATCATCAAAGAAATCATAATCCAAATCATCAAACTTATGAACATTCATCCCTTATTAACCTTAACCTACCCATCTACACTCTATATCATATTAATCAAATTAACATACAATTAGATTCAAATTATCCTATAATCAACCTTCATAAGTCAACATCAATAATAATCATATAAATGATCTTTTTGAATTCAAAAATAAAAATTTTTACACCTTCACTAAGGATTTGCTCGATGGACTCAAAGTGTTTAGGGTGGACAATGTAAAAACTCTCAAATCAATATATAGAAGGATTATTAACCATAAACTTGCAAGATATCATATTTTCACCACTTATAAGTAAACTAGAAACAAAAATCAAAAAGTCTCGTTGTAAGGGTCTAATGAGGCTTAGGTAAGACATAATAAAGATAATAAAAGGGTGATGACATTGAATGAAATTTACATCAACAAAATTATGTGAAGCTTAGTTTTTCACAATTTAGGTCTTTCACTCCATAATTTTATGAGTACCATAACTTTGACACTTTTTTTATTATTATGCGAGCAACATATATATATATATTATTTTTTATTTGAGCATTCAATGTACCAACAATTAAGAAATATTTTACCTCTTTTAAAATTCTTCAATATAATCCAAGTTTATGTAATCAAGTAAATGTAAATCGTTTAGAGTTCAAAATTAATAAAAAGGTTTCACGGAAAGTAAGATGAAGGCTAATAATGTGGTTATAGTGAATGAAAAGGCTAAGACTAAAAAATGGTTACTCGTAATAAAATATGGTAGGATGACAAACAAGAGCATAGGCTAAACAAAAGGTTGAATCTAAATGTCTTTGTTATTTCAATGCTTCTAATTTAACAAATTTGGTATTAATATGAATAATAAAAGCAATTTCTAAAATTATCCAATTACGAATGATAACATGCATAAAAGAATAAAAAAGCCTTGAATAACAATGCATTTGCTTTTAGGGACAAAAGCTCACAAAAAAGGTATTATGTATAAGTAATATGCAATTTTCATTAAATTAATTATCCCAATGATTACTAAAATTTTGACTTATAATAGCAAGTATATTATAACTTTCATCCTTTTGCATACTAATTCAATTCAATAATCAATAATGATTTCAAATAATTTGAACAAAACTAGGGATGTCTGTTAGTAAAAATTAATTAAAAAGATTTTAATAAGCTTAAGAAATTTGAAATCCCTTTCCCACACTTAAAATCATACATCTTCTCTAATGTACATAATTGAAACATATAAAAATAAAAACTAAAAACTAAAAAAAGAGAAAGTTTAATTGATACTGCCTTAAATAATAAGATGTATAAAGTTCTGAATTGGAGGAAGATTCTTCCTATATTATATACATCCATCCTTGCAAAATATGAACAAAAGAAGATAAAATGAAAAAAGAAAATAAATAAAGATCATTGAAATAAAAACAACATTGCATTAATGTTCAGAAAAATAAAATAATAAGAAAAATACACAAATAATAAAAGAAAGAAAAGAAAAAACAAAATAAAGCATCCATTAGCACCTTAGTGAGTTTAGCATGTCCAATGGAGGAGAATCCTCTTGTCTCAGAGCCTTATATTACTACAGAGCTGAAGATGGTGTGGTCACTCTAGATGTTGGAGGTGCATGAATATCCCAATATATCTCACCATTTGCACCAAGAGCTCCTCCATCCATCTATCCTAGGCTTCTCACCCCTCAATCAACTCTATCAATGCCCTATCATAGGCCTCTATCCTCCTAATTCGCTTTAGGAGTGATGCTTGTTGTGTTCAAATAGCACAATGATCACCTAAGATTTGCCCCATATGCTTCTATAGCTAAGCTATCTTTAGCTAGTCATGGTGTCCAGGTGGTCTCGGTGCCTTGGGCGATTTTGCACTAGCATCCTCTATTGTTATTCCTATCATCTAGGATGGCAGTGAGCTCTGTCGTGGTGGTTGCTAAGCTATATTAGGGTGATCCCTATTTTCTCCTGATGCGGTCGACTCATCGAGAAGACCAATTAGGTGATAGATGTCTCCTGTGGGTCCTCACCTCTTAAGTACCATATGCATGTTTTTTTATGATATCCAAAGTTAGAGTCATCATGGTATTGACCAGCCGCATCAATGGTAGCCTACTAAAGACTCCCATCTTTTGTGCTAGCCACGTCATATAAGTTCTAACATATATGCTCTCGACTTCTTCTGTTCAAAAATATAATGCATCAAAGTACTCTATGACTCCAAAACTGTCACCCTATCCACTCAGCGTATGACTCAGGATTTTATGTAGGTATCTAAGTATGGGGTGTCTGCAACATCCCATTACTAGTGAGAAGGGTAAAATAGTAATTTGGAGTGGTTAATGAGCGCTTAGAATCGCCTTTACATGTTCATGCATAATATAGCATACACATACATGTGAATAGTAAATTTTGCACATGAAAATG
>JANTPM010000002.1:30541844-30556685 GCA_025434745.1 Erythroxylum divaricatum | reverse complement strand
ATGTGAATGATTCGGATTGAAATGCCTGCTTTTGACAAAGTGCATGTGACTGTTACATGATTCTGAAAATTGGGATAAATGGGCTTATATAGCCATATGACTGCGATTTATTAGGCGTATGCATTTCATACATAAATGCATGAACAGTAATGGATGTTGTGACCAGAGTCGCCATTATTACTGAATAGAGCCTTGAGCTCGAATACTGTACTGAACCGAGCCTCAAGCTCGAGGGGAGTTAGTGCATCCTGCATGAGGGCTCTCCTACTCCCTAGACGCGTCCAATAAACACTGTCACTAAATAAGCGCTCGGTCACAACACTGAAATAAACTAGAAAAGGGTCACATATGTATTGCATACAATTGTGATAACTGATGCGTGATAATTACTGAGTTCTGTATGAGTAATTGCAACGGCTATTTGATATTTTGAATGTTACTGTGATGTGTTGTACGCAATTTGCATAATGCGTGAGTTGGGTGAACCATCGATGATGGTTTCTCATTGAGTTCGCAAACTCACTCAAAATTGCATTTATTTTTCAGGACTGATAGTTTAGACTTCTAGCTCCAGAGATAGACTTTTCCTGCCGTGTGAGAGCACGGTGGCAAGAGAAGTGATGACACTCAGGTCGGTCAGCTGGGATTGATTTTGAAGATAGCATAGTATAGACTTTTGTATCAGTTTCCTTTTTTGGGGTATTGTATTTAGACTGCAGGGAACTGATAGACTGGTCTATATTTCTGTTTGATGTTATGAAATGAGAAAAGCATTATGGTTTTAAAAATTTCATTGATTTTGGTATTACGGTTTTATTGTATTGATGCCATGTGGAATATAGAATTGATCAATCGTAGTGCACCCTTATTGTGGGATACACATCGGACGACCCACGGGCGACCCGGTGCGTACCCTGCGGTAAGGGGGTGCTACACAATTGATTCTTTTTTTGAAAATATTTTTAAAAGATTAGTAAAGGTTGTATTAGAGCGTATTGATTAATTTAAGAGAAATTTGGTTGAAATTTCACCCCAATTTATAAAATCTTATTATAGGTGTTATTATGCATATAAAAATTTCCTGTAAAACACACTAGCTATACTAATTCTACCATAGGATTCCTAATTTGGAACTCCATTACTTGATTTCCTCCTCAAAATGTTTATAACCCATAACTTATTCTATTTTTTATAGAGAGCTCATGTCATTTTCTCGTTATCCCTTAATCTAAACTATTATTATATTTATGGCATTTATATGATTAATCCCAGTAGATTTTTTTTACTCTCTCCCTTCCTAACTTCCATTGGTAATTTTTTATGAAAATCTCTTCTATTAGCTCTAAGGTAGATTTCATAGTCTTATTATTCAATGTTCACCCACTATAACAATTATGATATTCCTTTTAGAGTTAACTAAATCATTATAGAGTGTCTACAATTTTATCCATATTGTAAGGCCACATATAGGAACTTTGAAAATTCTTTTATCTCTTAAACTTTTTATATAGAGTTTTATTATCAAATTGCTAGAAGGAAGAGATATCTTTCCTTAGCTTTAATTTCTTATATGGTGGAAAGTAATTGGCAAAGAACTTCTCCATAAGACTCTCTTAAGTGGTAGTTCATCTAGTTAATAATGCTTTAAGTCACTACTAAACTCAATCCCTTAGTATGAATGAGAATAACCTCGACTTAATGACATCTTTAATCATATATTGATTTTGAATGTTTCTCATATCTCTAAGAAGTTAGTGATATATGCATTAGGATTCTCGTTAGGTAATCCATCAAATTATATTTTTATTAAACCGCTTCGATTATATTAGACTTAATCTCAAAATAACATTGTAATGTTCGATTATGTTCCTATAGGAGATGTTTTATCATAATCCATCATTATTCTTCTTATATATTGCCAAGTTGTAATTTGATGTATCTCTAAGTTCTTATTTGTCCACTCCTTTCAATTTTGATGTAAGGTTCTTTGAACTTTTGTATCTTCTTTGAAAAATATAAAATGTTGACTTCTTATTATACAAAATAATCACTCTTAAAATTAGAGCAAACAAAACAAATAAAAAACTACAATAAGATATAAGGAGAACTTACAAAAAAACGTGAAAGCAATTATATAAGACTAAGAAACAATCAATAAGTTTTGTAAAGTCATTTATTTTATTAGCAGCAAACTTAGTGATTGTTGTTTTCATATGTACTCTTATGTGAATGCTACCAAAACTTTCCTTATTACAAATCTATCACTTACTAAAATGCACCTATAATTACTAAGCAATACAATAGTAAGTAGAAGTTGAATCCCATAAATAAGCAATGTGGATAAAAATCCTATCACTATTAACTAGTTTAGGATAAGAAATAAAAACATGATTTTATGTATTTTTGGATAATGAAATATAAAACAAAACTAAACCTAACTTACTTAGAAAATAATTAAAGAAATAATGATAAAAAAATTGATCAAAAGATAATGCAATCAAATAGTTATGTTTAGGTGAATATTTTCCCAATTAGCACTTTTGACTTTATGATTTAATTATCTTATATTGGATATATTATTTAGACTAGCAGCTACATCGACACTAAAATTACACACTCTCAATCCTTATAATTTTTTGGTTAGTTAGCTCATATCTCTATCATTACTATCACACCTTTGAATGCATTACACTCTTCAAAATCCCATGAAAGGTTTAGCCTTAATAGGAAGATCACATAGGTTTCCTTTAAGCAACTTATTCAATCCCTTTACCTAAGTCACAGTCAACTCATAAACAAGCTCTCTTGAGTTGTCTACATGTGAATTAAGATCAAAATTTAGATGCTGACATAAGTAAATCAACATTAAGAACTTTTAAAGATAACTTATAGAAATATACCTTATATCATAAATTAAATTATTTCAATCTATAGAAAAATAACCATTAGATTTTTCCAATATAAATATAGAAGAAGTGTTTAACCATAAAATATATTCCAAACATCAAAATCAAAAGATAAAAATAATAAAATAAATCTATATGATCTTCCTAATTTTAAAAACAATTTGATTCATTAAGATGACCCGTGTATCTTAATTCTTTAGTGAAAAATATCTTAAAATCAATTGCGTAAGGATTGGACCTCTCAATTTGTAACCTTAGCTTTTGAGGAGAAACTATTTATAAGATGTGTGTTTTATAAAAGATAGCTAGTACCATAAAAAATATGATTTCTACCTTTAAATACAATTTTCTTTGCCTAGGACATGATAGTGACCTAGATAGTGAGCCTTACTGACTTCTTTATATGATAGACATAACCTTTGGCAAGGATATGCCTCTAAGTTATAGATCTTCCTCTTTCTTCAAGATTAATACATGACCATTATTATAGTTGTATCTCTAAACTATAGATCACATTGTTTCTTTTACGATTTGGATACAATCTCTTACACAATTTTGGCTTAAGTACTTTCACTTTTTTCATTTGGTCCTTCTAGGATTGGGACTGGCATATGGTTATAGGCTAGCCTACGTTCCTTTTGTTTAGCAAGTTAGCGTAACACTCACATTGATCTACTAAGCATCGATGAGTTTTTGGTATCAGATGCTTATGACTTGCCTATATGATTGGCCGTGCGGAATAGGCATAAAGAACGAGTTGCTATGGTAAGAGCAACTAAATGAAATGACTTTTTGAAATCTTCCTTCACCTTTAAACATCTAAGAAATGTAAATTTTTTCATGTTTTTTCTTGAAATGACCTCTAGTTATTAAATAATATCCTCCTAAGTTCCAACACAAATAATCAACTAAAAATATTTTCAAAAAGTAAAATAAGGTGATTTAGCAATAAAAATTAGAAAAATAATAAAATATGTGCATATTTCCTACATATCATTTTTCATCCTTCTTTTGAACTCAATTTCTATAAGGACGAACTAAAATTTTGTTATGAGTCATTGATCTGTCATTGTATATACCTTTCCTATTGGATCTCAATTTTAGAGCCCAACATTTGGAGTCATAAAGCGTGAGCATATTATCCTATAGGGTTATTTCAAAGAACCCTCATTAGTCCTCATCCCACATGGGTGGTGCCGACACTAGTCAACATCCAAAACAAACTCATTTCTCCTATTTCCTGACAGATTTTGGGAAACTTCAAACTGGAATAACAATTTGACTTCTTCAGAACATTTGTTTCCCATTGTCTTAAGTTTCTAATGAATACCTAATTTTTATCCAGAAATTGAACATCTTAGAGGCCGAATTAGAATTTGATTTCTTCATATAATTTGTAAACCTATGTCTTTAGTTTATTCAGAAATGATAATCATATCATTCGGAGCTCTATAGATCAAGATGTCATCAAAATACCAAAATATGTTTAGTAAAATATTCGATTCATACTCTTCCATCTGATATACTTAAATTGATTCAATCAATCTTCTTCAATTCAGTATCAAAGGCTATGAAATTTTATGTAAAGGTAGCAATAACGTGTTAAGAATCTATTCGTTTAAGAATCACTTCGATCGGAGGTTGGATAACAAAGTTATGACTGAAAAAATCAAACAAGACTTTATCCTTAATCATATTGAACCTATTTCAGAACAATTAACATAACTTCCTCTAGAGATATCAGATTAAGGTTTTCTTTTTCTAGTTTTGAAGAGGAATCATAGATATACAACTTTTATGAAGGTATCGAAGTGATGTTTTTTAATCTATAGAGGCAAAATTTGGACAGACGATAGGGTCAGACGAAACCAGACAAAGGGTCAGACAAATCGGAACAATTGTCATAACTTTCTTTAGAGATATCAGATTAAGGTGTTCTTTAGATGGTTTGAAAGAAGACTTTAATATATACAACTTTCATGCTTGAAAATAGATTTTGTCATCTAGAGGGTCAAAAATTGGACCAAATGATAAGGTCAGATGAAACTAGATGAAGACGAATTAGAACAATTGTCATAAATTTTTCTAAAGTTATCTAATTAAGGTCATTCTTAGAGGGTTTCAAAGAGGACTTCAATATATAAAACTTATATGAAGACATTGAAGTGAGATTTTGTCATGTAAAGGGTCAGAACTAGACCAGACAATACAAGATGAATAGTATCCAGAAGAAGGTTATGAATAGTACACAGAAGATGTCTTACAATTTGCATAACTTTCTCTAGAGATATCAGATCAAGGTCATTCTTAGACAGTTTGAAAGAGATCTTCAATATATACAACTTTTATGAAGACATTGAAGTGAGATTTTTTCATCTAAAGGGTTAGAATTGGATCAGACGATACAAGATGAATAGTACCCAGAAGAAGGTTATGAACAGTACATAGAAGATGTATTATAATTGGCATAACTTTCTCTAAAGATATCGTATCAAGTTCATTCTTCAAGAATTAGAAAGAGGACTTCAATTTCTACAATTTCAATGAATATATCAAAGCAATATTTTGTCATTTAAAGGGTCAGAACTGGACCAAAAGATACAAGATGAAGAGTGACTAAAAGAAGTGTCAGTCTAAGACCTCTTTGGAATAATTAGCATAACTTTTTCTAAAATTATTATATTAAGGTTTTCTTTGAATAGTTTGAAAGAGAACTTCAAAATTTACAACTTTCATGAAGACCTTGAAGATAGATTCTGTCATCTATAGGGGCCAAATTGGACCAGAATGTGCAAAATGAACAGTGAACAGAAGATACATGCCATCACCAAACGATACGTCATTACCAGACAACACGTCATCACTAGACAACAGGTCATCACTAGACGACACGTCATCACCAGACGATACAGTCTATAATCCTGAGCATCTTCCCTTATAAGGACTATAACTTTCGACTCCGTTGTCCTGAACATAACCATTCAACTACCAAAATGACTTCATTAAACTCTCAAATCTCAACTCCTTTGTCTTATCACCTTCAACTACATCTGATCAGTTATAAATTCCTATCTTCCTTTCCATAACATCTCACTTAAGTATAAATATATCTATATATATATATATCATCAATTTATGTTCAAAAACCATCTGCTCATGCTGATAACCATCTCAATGTCCTCCATACACAATTCATATTTCCTTAACATCAAAAGAATAAAGTTTTACAAATCTTTAATGGCATTTCAAGCCATAATACATCATCGTCTCAAAAACTCAAGTTACAAAATATTCTTGAACGAATAAACTTGAAATGTGACTAAAACATCATGCTTTCCCAAAACCAACTCAAAATACAAATAAGCCAATTTGGAGTAATTCCCTTAGGCTCTTGACCATTTGATCTCTTAGCTATCACCTAAAGATGGGATGAAAAGGGGCGAGCTTGAAAACTCGTAGATAACAAATTTATAACAAAGAATAAGAAAAATCGTTGAAATGTTCCTTGTCTTATAAAAGTCATAAAGAATTTATAAAATGCTTTGTTCTCAAATTCTCAGTCAAATTCACAATTTTTGCTCAAAACTCATAGTTAGAACTATCATCACATCAACATAGCACATACATTTAACCATCACTATAGAACACTCAAATTATGAAATATACTTGACAATACAAAATATGCAATGCACAAACAAATGGCTCGAGAGTTCCGTGAAATGAACGGAGAAACTGAAGTTTACATCATGAACAAAACGAGTCTAAATTCTCAAGATCTCGTGGCCTTAAGCGGGTAGCGGGGAGAAGGCTATGGGTCAACGTGAACGTGACTAATGAAACGAGTTCCTCTCTTTCCTAAACAAAAGCACATAGTCATGCTCAAATCATTCCATCATATGCTTATACTTTCATGTTCTTTTCATTTATACAAAATGCCATGACATATTTCAAGGCATAACATAAATATTTCAAAACCATTTTCCATTTCATCATCAAAATTCATACACCAATATGTAGCAATTTCTCAAATCACTAAAACACATTAAAAACAACAGTTATGAAGTAGTTGAAATCATTTTGTTTTCTTTATTTGGAAAAAAAACATTACTGGCTCATAACTATATTATAAACATGTAACCCACCTTGATTTCCTTGCTTATAGACTTGCTCAAAATGTCTCTTCTCTTGCTCCTCTTGCCTTTCTTGATTTCCTTCTACAATAACAAAATAACACTTAATAGGGTTTTCAATTGAAAATCTCACAAAGCACAATCACTAAAATTGGTGCTAGAATACTTAAACTCATGTATTTTCTAAACTCCATGAACTAAAATCTTTCGAAAATTCCAAAAGATTCAAAATGATCTTACCTTCTTCTCTTCTTGAACCATTTCAAAATTTCTCTCAAAAGCTAAGAAATGAAGAAATCCTAGCTCAACTCTTTTCTTTTCTCTCAACCACCGAAATCTCTCTTCTTTCTCTCTTTGATTTGTTATTTCTCTTCTTTCTCTCCTATTTTCATTTTTCCCTTCTTTAAGAAAAAGGTAACACTTCTTTCTTCCCATTTTACCCTTAGTGATTGAAAAAAGTCCACCTTGCCCTTCCTTATAAGTTTAGGTTCTTTTAACCTTAAGTGTCTTGCCAAAAACATCCTTGAACATTCTTATAACCTTAACATTTTAATTCAATCAACCTATATCATATAATTTTTCTAGCATCAACATAATAATTAACTCCACAAACTTTCATAAAGACCTCATAGTTAATGTAAATCATACTTATTCATCAAGAAAAAATTTAGGGGGAAACATTTCCACCTTTATGGACATATAAACCATATCTTATAGCCTCATGTAATGTTGCTATTCTATCGCACTAGTAATTTGACGATTCAAGTCATCCAAAAATCTAGCCATGACGTTTTCTCAATCATCCTCTACATTTGTTCAAATCAAGTTATATCTCATTTTACTCAACGTTCTTTGACCTTTGAGTGAGATGCAATTTTTGGATCAAATCACTTTAATAGTTATTAGGGATAAACTGCCTTCATATCCTCCAAAATGTTTATAGGCCTCTTATGGTTCCTTCATCCATTTATTTCAAGCTAATCCCATGAAGTGAAATCAAATAGTAAAATCAAATTATAATGAGTTTTACATTTTTTTTAATCTTTGGTGTAATGGTGGTAATCTAAAATCAATTCCATCTTCTTTTCCACTCTAAGTAGGCCTCATGTTCATTCCTCCCTTGAAATGAAAGAATCTTCATTTTAGTGTTCCTAGTGTTGCCATCTTACTTAGGTTCCCTTCTATAACCTTTTTCTTGCCAATCATATTAATATGCAAGTATATCCATGTTATTTTTTTGTGGTTAGTACCTCTTTTTCATTATCAAAATCATCTTGGAGCACTAATCTTTGTAGCTAATATGCATAAGAATTTGTGGTGATTTCCCCTTTATAAATTGGATAAAGAAGTATCCTTCAACTCTAAGTGGTCTTTAATATCGCTAAACATCACATTTATATGTTCAAGATGTTATTTCATAGCTTATAACTTTGACACATCATCCTTCTTACTTTGTTCAACTTTGTCTTAGTTAGATATGTTTTAAAGTTTAAACAATGTCAAAAAGAACCTTGTCACATCGATTTAGATATATTTTTACTTTAAATTTTTTATTTTGATTTAAAGATGTTGCTCGTTTCTTACCTTTTACTACTTATTTTCCCTTTTGATTCTTTATTTAACTAAACAAAATAAACAAAAGAATAAACCACAGTGTTTAATCAATTTCAAATCTTAATGGAGGTAAATAAGAAGTCAATAATAAAAAATTAAAAGAATTTAAAACATTACGAGTAATAGCATTGGAGTATAAAGTCTAATCTAAGTTGTACATGGATAATATCATGAATTTTAAAAATTAGGTTAGAAAAGTTCAATAATAAAAATATTCTTTTCCTAATAATTTTTTATCGATTTAATTCTCCTTTTCTTTTTTTATCATAGGAACATTCTTTGTTTCCCTGCTATGGACTCTAAACGATATTTAACATAAATGAAGATATAAATAAAATTTAGGTAGGAAATAAACAAGGAATCAATGGACACAAGAACTTGAATGTAATAGGAAGTAAATAAAAGTTAGATATAACGTGATTTTAGAGTCAAAGCTTTGATACTAAACTAATGTAAACTCCGAGGATAAAACCTTGAAACCTAAAACACTTAAATCGTAATCAAGTACTAAGGAAGCTAAAATCATATTTAAAGATAGAACCTTGAGCAATGATTTACAAAATCATCAAACAAAGATATAAGAAAAATCTTGGCCATTACTATGAAGAATTAGAATTAAAATTATAAGATCAATAATCTAAGTTGTCGCTATAAATAAAAAGAAACAATATTAAACACAACACTAGAGTTTTAAAAATTAAATAAAAATTTAGGATTCGATTAGACATGGTGTAGATCACCGGTTTGACTAGAACAAGTTGATTGTGAATATTTAACACTATTTAATCTTATAACACAACCATGGCCATGTTATAACACTATAAACATCCACAGTCTAATCGAATCCTAAATTTTTATTTTAGGAAATGGATATGCACATTTTTATGCTTGTGTATTTACCTAACATTAGAATTAAGAAACATTGGGAAATGTGGCTAACTTTATGAGCATGTTAATGCTCATGTCCATGTGCTATAAAGAAACACTTAAAAACATGGGCATGTTTATGATCATGTAATCTTTCAAATGAGAAGTAATGAGAAACTCAATCTATGAAACAATCTCGTATACCAGACCACATATGTTGCTAAAATTTTTTATAAATCCACTTGGGAACCCTAGATTATGGAAAATTTTACCATTCTTTTATATTTAAGAATAGGGCTAGCCTCTGAGAAAAGAACAAGACCCTAGAGAGACACTAAAAGGCTATTTTCAAGACATAAGGAACTTAATTTCAAAGCAAATCACCGTTGTAAATCAAGATCATCTAGACTTATCATCTATTTTTTAATTTTTGTTATGTTAATTATGTTTGAGGGGTTAAACAATATGATGATATACTAATTATTTATTAATATGTTTAGATAAGAGGAAACCCTAATCATTATCTTTGTATTGATTGCTACTAATTTATTTATAAATTAAACTTTTATATTTGAGAAATATAGTTCAGTGTTCTTAATCCTTATTTGATTAAAGATAACAATTAGATCGTATATTAGCTTATGTATGATCGATTTGAAAGAATCTACACATGAATGAACTGTGTCTTAGATATTAGGAGTTCAATAGGGTGCTTGACACATAGTTATATAAGTTCATCATCATCATCATCATCATCATCATCACCCAGTCTGAAATCCCGCAATGAAGCAGGGTCTGGGGAGGTCCGATAGTACGCAGCCTTACCCCTACATAGTAGAGAGGCTGTTTCCGGTGGACCCGCATGCAAATGAGACAAATATAAGAATGATGTGGTAAACAAAAACAGTAAAAGAAAAAGGATGAGGAATACCTGAAGGAGGAAATAATCTGCGAGAATCTAGTATTATATACAGTTCATCCCTCTGTGGGACTCACCAAGTAAGGGGAACATAGTTATATAAGTTCTCTGGTGTTATTGTTAAACCTTTCATGAAATTTCACGTATCTTAACATATTCTCTTGAGTCTTAATCCAATAAGGATTTTCTTTTTCGTTAGTCGACTCAAGAATAGGTAATTGTAACTTAATTGAGAGAAATTCATTACCTTAAAAAATTTGTCAATTTAAATTTTAAAACCTTTTCTTTAAATTTTAATCATGAATACAAACATTGTTACATCTAAATGAATATTACATCTTGCTTTCATCTCTTGATTGAGTGGTTTGATTTAATTATAGTAGTTTGATTTATTTTCTTTTTTAAAATCTAAATCAACACTCATTCCCTTAATTATTTAATTAAGTAATAAAATGGTGGTTTATTAATTTTTATCGTTGTCTAAAGGGTCAATACTTTACTCATTATTGTATTATTATTACACAATAGTTATACAGCAATATTTTGTAATAAAAAAAAGCTTAATACAAAAAGACTCACCAATATACGATAAACAAGCAAATGAATTATGAAAAAAATGAGCAATATCAATAAAAGAGCAATATCTATAATGTACAATACCTTCTTGTACATTATACTAAATGTCATCTTTGGTTACTAGATCAAATTAAAGAAGTGCTTAATTGCAATAACCTTTATACGTCCTAGTAACACTTAATATCATCTAACGGTAATTGAATCAATAAAACAGGCTTTATACCATTGCCGAGTCCATACACTTGTCCAACAAGAATCATGTTTTCCTTTCAGGGAACTTCTTACAGTAATATGCAAATGGAGAAAACAAAGGGCCAGAGTTACTTTGAATCCGTTCCGCATAATGGAACTTCAACTAGAGATGGTATCTAATTTACGATGTCAATCCATCCAACAATACCCGGGCCAATCACTCAAAGCACCAAAACAGCCTGAAACTATAAACTCCTAATTCATCAATTTTGCACCTTCACAGATTGATTCACAACTATCAACCCGATGATTAAAAGTTAACTATAAACTTACGATTGTAGAAACATTTCAAAAAGTTTAAGCAGGAACATGAAAATGGTATCCCATGGAATTTACGGGATTACTTCACATGACAGAGTGAAAGATATAGTAATAGATTAAATATAAAAAGGCTTTTAGTAAAATACCTATTCAAAGTATCTTTGGCCTGAAACTGGACACTTGTTAATTCTAGACTCTGTCGAGGGCTCAACAAAGTCACCATACAAGTAAGACCAGAAAAAGGTTTACCATACAAACAGAACAACTGATCCAGGCTATTGCATTACTCAGCTGATCGTATTGTCAAATTAAAGCTATAGTAACCATTAGTTTTCCCAAGTTGTACAAGCTCCTCTGCCTCCCTAACCATCGACTCCTTAATCAATCCGTCCACCACACGCTGCAAGACTCTCTCATCAACGAGACATTTCCTTCTAAACGCGTCCTTCGACAGCTCAAAGGCAAAGCTGAAATTACCTTTCTCACATACAAAAGGAATAAATGTAGCAAAAGTTGATTTCTTTGGTTTACAATCATTATTCCACATCTCTCGATACCAATGCTTTGCTTCATCTAACATGTCCTCGCTAACAAATCCTTTAATCAAAGCGTTAAAACTATACAGATCAGGTTTTATACCCTTCCTCTTCATTTGCTCAAGCAATTCAACGGCATCTTTCGTTCTCTTCTCCAATGCCAGTCCATCCAATTTTGCATTATAACTCCTTATATCAGGAAGAAGATTCTTCCCCAGCATCCGGGCCCAAATACTTTCCCCATTCTCAAACTGACCATTTCCATAAAACCCTTTTAAAAGAAAATTAAAACTATACAAATCGGGCTCGACGCCTTTCTTCTCCATCTCATTAAGTAACAAGAGCCCCGAATCCAACGAACCCATATCACAAAATGCCTTAATAATCGTATTATAAGAAACCAAATCCGGTTCAACATTCAACTTCTCCGGCAACTCCCTGAACAACCCGTCAACCTTATCAAACTTCTTTGAACTAGCATAAGCAGCCAAAAGCGCATTGAAAGACAAAACGGTTCTCTTGCAGTTTCGCCCGGGCATTTCATCGAACACTTTCTGAGCGCTCTCAGCCATCCCAGATTTCCCATAAAGACTAATCAACCGGGCGTTGAAACCTTCTCTGGATATATCTCTATACTTCTTTTGGTCCTCAAGAATCTCCTCGATCCATCGAAAGCGCTGGGCAGTAGCAAGGCGGCGAACGGTAGATTCGTAGATACCAGTTTTGGTGCGGAAGCGGTCATTTTGGGAGGCATTTTTGAACAACTTAACGGCACGCTTGAGATTGCGCTCTTTGTTGAGGATCTTACAAAGAGATTTGGCACCAATAGTCTTGCCGGTTTCAAGAACGGTGGCGGGTTCGGCAGATGTGGAGAAAGCGCGGCGTATGAAACGAGAAATCGAAGACATTCCGATATATCAAAAGCTGACGGTAACTACAATTGATTACTGAAATATAACGGTTTTTAGGGTTTTAGGGGGCTTTTCAATTTTTATGCAAATTAATTTCAACCTTCGCGTAACATTTCTATTTCATCTCATATATTGAAATAGCTAAATATTTATTATCATCAATAGTAAAGCGTAACTATACCGATATTGATAATTAAATAAAATTTATATATTTTGTTAAAAAATATAAATCAAAATTAGGAAACAATAATAAAAGTTTACAACAGAAAAACATAAATCGAACCATACAACCCATATGAATTTTGTATCGTAAGAAGGACTGAAGTACCGGGGACAAGTATAGTCAGGACCTTGTGGGTAATAAATGGATTTTATGCTGCTTATTGTATGAAGAAGGTACTTCTTTTCCTTTAATTAATTGTATCAAATAACCTATGAGAAAAATATTAAATATATTTTTATTTTTATTAGCAAATATTATCTCTAACAAAATATAGTTAGGGGGAGAACTTAATTCTATTGAGTTATTATATTTTAAAACATTCATACTAAGAATTTTGAGAGAGAATTTGTGTTGGCTGCTAATATACCGTTGATAAAATAAAAAATTATTTGATAATTTTATAAAAGTTGAAATTATAAAAATTTATAAAAGCAAAAAATACTCCAGATTCTGCTGAATTTTGCAGAGCGTCTGGAAAATATTCTGAATATGAAGGTGAAGTTCATTTAAACATAAATAAGTTTTATTATTATAGTGTTATACTGAGATACATTAATATATTTTTTAGGTTATAAAACTAAAGTTATTAATTTAAGATTAAAAATTTAAGTAATTCGAGCAGTTTACTCATAAAAACTTAAAATGGTCAACATTTTTGTTTTATTTATTTCAATATTTCTTATTGTTAAAATAGATTAATTTATTAATTAATCGGTAGGTTTTTGTAAATTAATAAGTTCTTATAAAAAATTAATTAATTAAATTTTATTTAGCAATCTTTTTTAAGTAAACGTCAAATTCTTATGAGAGTGAAGAAAATTTCTTTGAATTATATTTCAAATTCTTTAATTTTATTTAATCTTTAGCTAATTTTATGACGATCTAATGTTAGTTAAACATTTTAAACTTTAAATATCTTATCTTATCGATTTAATTTTTGGTCCAATTTTTAAAATATTGATTTTAACTTTAATATTTTCATTATAATATTCTGAAGTATTCAAATTTAAAGTTTGTAAATCGCTTAGCTAAAACCCTAAATATTTTATTTTTATTAATCATATGGGTCCTAGTGTCACGTAACATACACGTGATTTAGTGGAACACCTAAATTTTAGGAGTTGGTTAACTCTACTTCTATTTTTTGTAGTTGTAGTTTGTAGTTTTTATTTTTATTTTTTTATTTTTCATAAAAACAAAAACCTGTTTTGACGTTAACATAGTTATATTTTTATGACTGATCATAATTACATATTATATAAGATTTAAAGATAAAATTATTTTTAATTAAATAAAATTATTTTATAGATAAAATTATTTTTAATTAAATAAAATTATTTTATCTCTTATATAATATTTATTAACAAATTATTAATAAAATTATGTTATTGTAATAAATTAAAAAATTAAAAAATTAAAAATTAAAAATTAATATTTTTTGAAATATATTTTAATTATTAAATCAAATTTTATTTGAATATTTATATATTTTAAATTTAATTATTTTTAATAATAATTATTAAAATTTAATTACATATAATTTAATTATAAAAATTAAATTATTAATAATTTTATTGATAATTAATTTTAATTTATTAAATATATAATTTTGAATTAGGGTTTTGAAAATTTGATAAATAATTAAT